>QJNZ01000358.1:0-90472 GCA_004155055.1 Monosporascus sp. CRB-8-3
CTTTTCGTCTTAAAAATCTTCCTAATTGCAAAAAAAAAAAAAAAAAAAAAAAAAAAAAAAAAAAAAAAAAAAAAAAAAAAGATTAAATCGCTATTCGTATACTTCTTATCTCGCATAAAAACGAAACCCTTATCGGATAAGCTACTTTACTCGGTTACAAAAAACTACCTTAAAATACGTTTTTACTATTTACTTATTATCGTTAACCGCTTATTCTTTTTTAAATTAATTAAGTAATTCCTTTTTAATTCTTATACCCTTTTTATTAAGTTAACCTGTAAATAATTATTTCGTTTAACGTATTACGGTTACTAATTAACTAAAAAATACTACTATATTGATAATTATAATAATTAAATACAGGAATCTAGCAAAATACATATCATTGTTCTAAGAAAAACTGAAAAAATCTAAAGGCAATCATCCTTATATATACGTTTAGCTATATAAAGGATAATTCCTAAATAAAGGCTATCCTAAGCAGCAGCCGCAGCCTAGATGCACCAGCCGCGGGCACCTAAAAGTACTAATTACCGACACTTATATTATTAATGAAGATTTTATCGCCGGTTTTTAAAACGCGTTTAAATTTATTATAATAACCTATAATATTTAATCCGGATATATAAGAACGGAATTTAATTTATTTAATTTTAATTAGTTTTTTTTTCTAAATTAAAAGTTTTAATTATATTTATATTAACATTTTTCTTATTTCCCTTTACTAATTCTACTATTTTCTTTAAAACTTTTTATATATAATATATTTATTATTATTATATAATTTATATTAGTAAATTAAATTTAACCGTATTCTTCGTATTAGTTCTTTACGCGTTTATTATTATACCTTTATTTTAAATGTATAGTATTTTTATATATTTTATCTTATTTTGTTACAGATATATATACTTATTCGTTTGATAATAATAAAAAATTAATTTTAAAACTTTATTTAATAATTAAACATCCAATTTAACGTTAATAAAAATATTCTTAAAAACCTTCTTATTAAACGTTATTAATAACTAGAATTATTAATATATCGGTAATATATTTTTATATTAAATATTAAACGACTAAACTAAAGTAACGTTTCTCTTTAAATAATAAATGTTAAAAGAATTAAATTTCTTCTTATAAATATAATTAATCTTTTTAAATATCTCGATAACTTACTTTATTAAATTTCTATGTCTTTTCCTCCGGTAATTACGTTATAAGTATATTATTAATTATATATTATATTATTACGGTATTAAATATAAAGGTTAATAATTTATAATAATTATTGTTTGAAATTTTATTTTAATTACCGTTAATATAAAATAATAGTATTTCGTTTCTTTAATATCCGTTATATATAATATAACTAATAAAAAGCTAGCTTATATATATATATTAATAAACGATTAAATATTTATAATATTTAAAATGAAAAACTAAATGTTATTATTTATATTACGATATTAACATAGAAATTTTTAAAAACTAAAATATATTTTATTAATAATTAAATACAAGTTTTTTTATTAATATAAAATAAAACTATTAAAATTAAATGTTCGAACTATATATATTTTTATTATATAAAATTATATATAAAATATATTTAAATATTTAAATTAAAAGCGTTTAATATAATATTAAATCTTATAATAACGATTTATAACTTAATTAATTATTATTTATTTAATTAAAGTTATAAAAAAGTCTAGTTTTAACAATTTTATAATTTGGTAATAAATATAACATTTTATAAATATTTATAACCTAATAGCTTAGTAACCGTAAGCCTAGGTATTTTTTTTAATTAACGCAAACTCAAGTACGCTGCTTTAATGAATCGCAAAAAATAACTGGTTCGAATCTAGCTTAAACTACTGTTTTTTAAAGTAGCGCCAGCTTAAAGGAATTTAACTAACTTATAACTTCGGCTCCGTTATAATATCGGCGATAATTAAGTATCTAAATGCTTTAAAACCGGCGGCGATTAAAGGTTTTAAAAACTAATTAATTAATCGTATACGTATTCGTATTTATTATCGTATTTTAAAACTCGCATTACGTTTTTTTATCCGGCTTGTTAAGGGGTACGATTTTTTCGGAACTGCTTTCCGGTCGCGTTTATATAAAATAAATCGTATATGTACTTACTAAATAGATTAGTTTTATACGTATAAATATAGCTATATATTTAAATGGTATTAACTTTATATAAATATTTATATTTAATAATTATATAATAATTGTTAATATAATCGAATAATGAAGTTTTATAATTAATTAATTAATTTACTTAATATTAAATAAATTATCAAAGTAAGCAAGTTATATAAATAAGCTACTTATTTTTTTTTCATTATTTTATAATAATATATTTAAATATTATTATATAAGGAAACGTATTATTATACTATTTAACTATCGACCTTACGACCCTTTAAAAAGATATTATTTTAGCAATTATTATTAAGACTTACTATATTAAAGCTTATATATATAAAAGCTGATTTTTAATTTGCTCCTCTTATAAAACTATCGTTTTAAAAATTACCGAACGCTTTTTTTATTGCCGGATTTTCGACGTTAACTCTTTTTATACCTAGTAACTTTAATAACATCCATTGTAATTTTATTAATAATTTTAAGGTATTTATTATTTAGAATAAATTAAGGGAAAAAGAATTATATTATAATTAAACATAGCGTTACGTACGTAATATAAAAAATTTCGGTTCCTCCGATAATTTTCCGACCGGTTACCGCTTTATCGGCGTTCGCTTTTATCGTTTTTATATCGGAACAGAATAGGCCTTTGTCGCGTTATAATATTAATTTTTATAATTAAACTTAATATACCGGTAAAAGGAATTAATTTCGAAATACTACTAGTTATAATAATTAATTATTTCTAGCGAATATATTTTAAGCAGTAACCGAACCGTCGCCCTTAGTATAAAGTTGCTGAAATAATATAAGGAAACGTATTATTATATTATTAAGTTATCGGCTTTAAGACCCTTTAAAAAGAAATCGTCTTAGCGATTATTGTCAGATATAAGGGATATTAGTTGTATTATTATATTCGGCTAATCTACGTATGTTTTTCGTACGCGTACAGCTTTTATATAACCTAGTAACGGACTATATATCTTCCGATTAAAAGGAGCCTTTTCGTATATAAGATACGTTTAATACCCCTTATTAACTAATATACCCCCTTAACGCCTTAAAGTATTTATAATATTAATCGTTCTATTTTATTACTTTTTAAAACTATAACGTTTTATTTATTTTTTTAATAATTAAATTCTTTTAATTAATTAATTCCTTTTTTAAAATTATTCGTAAAATAATTTTTTACCGTTCGAAAATTTCCGTAATAATTATTAATTTTAATTACTTTTTAAATTATTTAAATCATTAGCGTAATAAGGCTTTAATTAATTTATTAACTAATATATTGCCTATAAATATATACTCTATTTTAATTAAATCCTTTTTTATAACATTTCGTAATTAATAATTATATATATTTATATACAGTAATTTCGTTTATAATAAAATAACGCTAATATTAATAAACCGAATAATTTATTAATTATCCTACTATATATTTAACCGTTTAATATTTAATAGATTTCCTAATTTTTAAATTAATTAATAATTAAATAAAACTTTTTTTATAATATATGTAAAAAATACTAATTTCGTTTTAATTATAAAAATAATTACTATATCTTACTTATTCGCTTAATAATTTTTTTTAAATAATTTTATAACCTAAATTTAAAACCTTTTCGATCGATTATATTATTTTTATAAAAAACGTTATTTTAAATATTTAACGAATTTTCGCCTTTAAATTATAAAGTTAACGTTGTAATTTTAATTAAATATAATATAACTCGATTAACCGCTTTATAATATACGCTATTAAAGATTAAATTAAAATAAGTAAATCGAAATACGGTAAAAGATATATCGGGTTACGTATTAAACGTTACGTGAAAAATAAAACTAATTTTTTTAATATTTATTAATAAAACTTAAATAAATTAAATTAAAATTCAGTAATAACTTAACGTTAATTATTAATATATTTAAAAAGTTATTTAGACTGTTTTTTAAAATTCAATTAAATAATTTATTTATAAAATCGAATTAAAATAATTAAAATTTTCTTTTAACTTTGTCTTTAATTACTTTAATACTAAGAAACTATTATAAATCTTTACTGCTTATAAAGGTATACCGTTCCCGCATTTGCTAAATCAATTAATTAATAAAGTCTTAATTTGTCTTACGATATATTATTATAATATTATGTATAAAAAAATACTTTTTAACGAATAAAATAATAAAATTTATAAAAAACGAAATTAAATTTTAATTTCTTAAACGTTTCGATAAAATCTTTTTATTATAATAACGGCAACTCTTTTAAGTTATATAAAACCTTTTTAATTAAATTTTTTTTACGTTAAAAATACCTTAAAACGGTTTTATATATATTTTATAAAGTAAATTAACGTTAACGAAAACGTTAATAACGTTATATTATTTAAACTTTAAATTTAATTTAATTATTATAATAATTAAAGGTTTAAATAATTCTTTAATTAAAATAAATAAAAAATAGTATTTTAAACGGCGTTAAATTATTAATTGCTTTATATAACGAATCGAACTTTATATATTTATAATTAACTATATTTAGATATATTTTAAAACTTATTTCCTGCTAATAAAAAATTAATTAATTATTTTTTAAAATTATATTTTTTTATAACGTTATACAAGGTCGTTGGGTTCAAGCCGTATTATCCAGGCTGAGCTAAAGACACAAAGTAATTATACCAATAATTAACACGATAGATACTTTACCCAGTATCTTCGAACACGGTAACTATTAATGGTTTTTACGGTGATTTTATAACGTTATAAATATATTTTTTCGGCTTTATAAAACATCTTTTTTAATAAGTATATATTTAACTTTTTATAACTTTACGATAGTAACGGTAAATTTTATATATATATTTAATTTAATAACTTAAATATCTTTTTATATAATAAAATATTAACGTAATAACATAGTAGTTACAAGCCTAGGTGTCTTTTTTAATTGCGATAGGCTTAGGCACCTTATCGCGATTAATTATAAAAGACAGTTAGTTCGAATCCAGCTTGGGCCCCTGTTCTTTTAGGTGGCGCCAGCCTAGAGGAACTAGACCAATTAGGGCTTCGGCTCCGCCACCGTGTCGGCGACAACTAAAACGGTTAGGGGCTTTAGGAATGAACTAATTAATTAATCGTATACTTATTAATTATTTGTTACCGTATTATATAACCCGTATTACGTTTTTTTATCCGGCTTGTTAAAGTGTACGGTTTTTTCGGAGGTATTTTCCGGTCGCATTTATGTAGAACTATTTGTGTACATATATATAATACACGGATCAGCTGTATATATGTATATAGCTAGATACCTTAATAGCACTTTACCTTATATATAATTAAATATTAAAATTTTTTCGATTAAAATAACGTATATTTCGAGTAATTAACTTTTTTAAATTTCCGCAGTTTACCGGCCGATTATTAATCGTACTTATAAAATACACTAATTATATTATATTAAAAACGGCTTTTTATATTTTATAATCGTTTTAAATAATATTATCTTAATATAAAATATATAAGAAATTTAGGTTTAAAACTCGTAAAATACGTTCGTTTTTTTACCGTTATATTAAATTAAATAACTTAATAAAAGTATAAAGTTATTTTTATTTTTTTCGTCGACGTATTAATTATAATAATTATTAAAATAAACGTTAATAACGGTATTAATCCGGAAAAAGAAAATAATTGGAATATAACGATTATATAAAAGTAATTAATCTTATACGAATAAACTTATTTTTTCCATTTCCGTACGTTTTAACCTTTATATTATTTTAAAATTATTTTTTTATCTAATCGATAACGAAATTATTCCGCTTAAGTTTTCGTTTTCCTTTTAAATATATATATATATATATATATAAATAACTTTAAACCGACTTAAATAATTTTACTTATTATTAAAAGTTTTGTAACTTATTTTCTCTATCGTAAAAACATCGTTTTTTTAATTTTTAATATTATTTTTTTTTAAAAAATAACCTTTTTATTAAACTATACGTGTCGAATAATAATAATTTTATTAATTAACGAATTTCAGATTTTATAAATATTCGTAAATCGGTAACTAATAAAAAAGCTAATTTATACTTTAAGATTTAACTATTAAAATTTTAGTTTTTTCTTTATAACGGTAATTATTATAGCGTAAATTATATAACCGTAAATTCTTAAATAAATTTATTAAAGTTTCCGATTATCCAGTATAATACGGTTTTTATAGGTTAGATAAATATAATAAACTTTATATAAGCGTTATTAAAAAATACGTATTTAAAAGTACGGTTATATAAATATATTATTACTTTAAAAATATATATAATAAAAAACGGAATTAACTTAACGCTATTTTTTATTATAATCGTTTTTTAATTATATTTTTTAAACGTTTTATACCTCCGTTTTCAATTTAAATATATAATATTAATAGCTTAAATCTAATATTAAAATAAAGCGATTAAATTATATTTCGAAAAAATTAACTTTTTAAAATATTATTATCGTATTCGATTACTTATAAGAAAAACTTATTTTAAATTTTTAAAATTTTTAAAAAGTTTCGGAGCGCATTAATTAATATGTTTTATTTTCGGGGTTTAAAATATATATCCTAAATAAAACCTAAATATTTATCGGTAACGAATATAACGTATCTATATTTTTCTAAGTTTTTTTTTCGAAATTTATAAAATCAACGGCGATTTTTTATCGTAATCCGAAAACTTCTTCTTTCGGCTTATTATACAAGGTAAAGTGCCATTAAGGTATCTAGCTATATACATACATATAAGGAGCTAATCTATTTATTAAGTACATACATAACTGGTTTTATAAATACAACCGGGGAGCACCTTTTAAAAACCGTCCCTTTTTAACCAAAGGCCGGAAAAACGTAATGCAGGTTATGTAATATAATAACTAACGATAAGATATACCCGATTAATTAATTAGTTCCTAACGTCCCTAATCGTAATTAATTCCCAGCCACCCTTTGATTGTCGCCGACACGGTGGCGGGGCCGAAGTCCTATGGTTTAGCTCCTTTAGGCTAGCGTTACCTAAAGGAACGGCGGCCTAAGCTGGATTTAAACCAACTGTTTTTTACGTTTAACCGTAACAGGGTGCCCAAACCTGTCGTAATTAAAAAAGATACCCAGGTTCGCGACTACTGAGCCATTAGGCCTTTTCGGCTTATTATATATTTAACAGTTAACTATTATAAAACTTTTTAAATAGATTCTTTTTTCGTATAAAACTATAAGTAAATAATTATTTTAAGCTTTAAATAACTTAATTTTAAAAATTATATAATACCGTTACCGGTTTATAATAATTTCGTTATTTATAAATTAACGATTCGTTTATAAATTATAAAAATTACGTAAATAACTATAATATTCGATTTTTTAATTACGAATTAATTAAACTTATTTATTAATATAATAAATATTTTATCATATTAATTAATACCTTTTTTCGGAGCTACTAGAAAAATATTAAATTATATACGAAATCATTATAATAAATTACGTTATATAAACGGAACGCTTTTAAGCCTTTAAGGTTTTAAAGTAATATATTTATTTCTCCGTATTTTTTAATCAGAAAAAAACTATTTCTTTTATATATTCCGTTATATTAAATCGTTATTTTTTAATGTAAAAATCTATTAATACAGTTAAAAATATATATGGTAAATTCTAAAACTAAAAAAACCGAATTTTTTAAAATATAAAGCAAAACATTTACCGTACCGTTTTAATTAATAATCAAAAAAAAAAAAAAAAAAAAAAAAAAAAAAAAAAAACTAATCTTATTCCTTTTAAAAATTAATCGTTTTCTAAATAATTATTTTTTTATAGCTTTCGATAAACGATTAACCTTTTCCTTTAAAAATTAATTAAAGTTAAATCGTTAATAAACCAGCTTTACTATTTCGTTATTAAAGCGGAAATTAATTAAGGCCTTATTAAAGAATATATAAAGGTATTAAGATAATATATAATAAAAGTTTAAATAAACTTTATAACATATACCTTGAATATTTAATGTTTCGCGTTTTCGCTTATTAATACTTCGGTCCGAATATAAACCTTTATAACTACCTCGTTTCGATTTACGTTTTAAAATCCTTTCCCGTAGTTAAAAGTTCATATTTTTAACCTTTTTCTAAATAAGGTCGTTATTATTAAAAGGGTTTATAAAAACTTTATAAAACGTCGGAAACGTTAGCTTAATATTTCGTAATATAAACGGTAACTGGGTTATGGTTTAATAATTTAAAAAATTAGCCGTTATTTTTATAATTACTAATCGTACCGTTTTCGATCTTAGATTTTTTAATTTTTAAAAGGTTATTATCCATTTCTCGATAATAGGAGCTAGTGCTATATATAGGTCGTTAACTTATACGATCGGTGTTTTCGTTTTTAAAATATTATATTGTTATTTTAAGCTATAAACTTTTTACCATTTTATATTTTATTCCTTTATTTTTTTCGTTAATTTCGAAGTTTACTTTAGTTTTTTACAGTACTTTCGTTATATATTAATCAAAAACCTGTTATCGTATATTTTGCCGGATTTAGCTAAATTAACGTATTATTTCTGTAAGTTTATTCCTGGGAAAAAATTCGCTTTTTTAATTATTAGAAATACTAATTTCAAAATTTATTTCGTAAAATCGTTAATTTTTTTACAAAATTTTCGTGTTTCCGATCGTTATAAATATATATCGCTAAGTTCTAAATATAAGCTTATTTACCTTCGGTAATTATTTTAAAGATATTTATCCGATAATTCGTATAATTTATTTTTTCGGCGGTTTTTTCGGAAACTATAAATATAATTAAAAAACCGTTTAAAGTATTAGTTCGTATTATATAATAAATTCGATTTTTTAAATACGAAGTTATATCGGGTTTTATAGATTCGATAGGTTATAAAATATCCTAATCAGGATTAATATAACGGTAAATACTAAATACGTACGCTTTAAATTCGAATTTCCCTTTAAAACAAACTTAATCTTTAAATCTTTTATAAATAACGGAAAATATTAATAATACCGTTATTATTATATTTAATAAAATATAACCTATATTGTTTTAATAACAGCTAATTAATTAATAATAACGCAAATTAAGCGAATAAAACTTTTAATTGTTAGATATAAGAGATATTAATTATGTTGTTATATTTAGCTAATTTGTGTATATTTCTCGTACGCGTTCATCTTTTGTATAGCCTAGTAGCGGACCATATATCTTCCGATCAAAAGGAGCCTTTCCATATATAGAGTGCGTTTAGCACTCTCTGCTAGCTGACAATTATTGCTAAGACTTACTATCTTAAAGCTCTTATATATAAGAGCTGATTCTTTATATATTATAAATTCTTAATAAGTTCGCATATTATATCCCGTCTTATAATAAGCGTTATATTATCGCATTATCGTTTAAATATTTTTAAATTTACGCTTTTAAATTTCTATTAAATTTAATTATAAGCTTCTTTTTTAATTATATAACTTTATATTTTTCCTTATAATAAACGTCTTTTATAAAAAAATATAAATTTTTAAGCTTTAATTATTTATTAAAATCTTAATTCTTTTTATTAAAGTTATTATTTTTTATTTTAATATATATATAAGCGCTAAAGATATTAAAATATAAACAGTTCTGTAAAGTAATAGAAATATAAGCGCGATAGCTTTATTATTTATATATACGTAATTTAAAAATAATATATCTTAAATTTTATCTAGTTATAAAAAAATGTAAATTAATTCAAACAAGATATTTTCGTTTATAACGCGTTTTTTAAGTTTATTATAAAATTAAGTAAAACTTAAATTTTCTCGTCTAAATAACGTAATAGTTAATAAAATCTATAATATATAATAAATAAACGTATAATAATAAGTAAAAGAAATAAAAGAATATTAATTCTGTTAATATAATAATAGTAAAGGAATTCGATCGAATAATAATTTCCGCATATATTATAAAAAGAAATTAAAATATTTTAAAACCGTATTTTAATATATTTTATATTTAATCTGATTGTTATTTTATTAGTTTTACTTATAATAAATGTTTAGTAGTATATATGTAAATTTTAAAGGAGTTAAAAAAATAATACTTTTTATTAAAAGTTATAAATTAAATAAAACTTAAATTTTAAACTGCAATTTTTATAATCCTTTTTTTATTTTTATTTTCTGTTATTTATTTATATTCTCCCCGTTTTTAATATATATAATTATTGGAATACTTTTCTAAAACTTTATATTTTATCGAAATTATAGATATTCTTTTATAATATATTTTTTACGATTATATTTAACTTATATTCGAATTATTTACGAAGTATCTCTATATTCTTTCTCTTTTTTTAGGTAGCAATCCTTTTATTTAAACATATTTCAAAAATGAAATATTAGTTTCAATATAATTCGTTTCTTAATTTTAACAAATTAAGATATTTTAAATATATAAAATCTATATAACTATACTTATTTATTTTAAATAATCTATAAAATTCGGTTTTCTTTATAATAGTGTTTAAGTTTTAAAATTTAAGATAAAAGTAATTTAAGCTCGTATATTATTAAATTTCACTATTATTCTAATTTAATTATATCGTATATTAATATTAATAGCCTTTTTTTTAAACTTTAAATTTTACTTATTAACTTTAACCGTTTTGTATTATTATTGTTAAGAATTATATTTATCACCTAATAGTATCCTTGAGTGTAATCATCGGTGGGTACCAAAAGCGGACGTACTCAGCGACTATGCATATACAATGTGCTCGCTAGGGTTGCGTATAAGGATTTGGTCTGTCACACGGCCAGTAGTCTTTAACCAACCACGATGTAGTGCAGGGGTAGAAGGATCGAACTTGCTCTATGTGATGGAGCGGAGACATGAAGCTTGAATCAGCCTTTCGTCATCTTTTCCCTGCTGGCTCAACTCCGGCAATACCTTCCGCCTAAGAAGCAAAGACATATTTACCATGGCAGAATCTACCATCGCGGCGCCTAGCGTGGGAGCTCTATATTCTTTTGCCTTTACATCTCCGTCTTGAATCACGACATGAAGCCCATAATGCCCAAGGAAGGCCATCTGAACCGTGGGTCACCACGCGAGCAACCAGGACTTTCAGGATACTCCACTCCCAAGTCTGGAGTCATAGCCTACTTTCCTCCTTCATGGGTCCCCTTCGCTGAACTGGCTCGTATTGATCGACCGACTGGAATCTACGTCTTCTATCTTCCTCACTTATTCGGCACGCTCTACGCATCGGCCGTCACGAACAACAGTACCCGGCTCTCTGATCTTGTGTACCGAAACGTTACTCTTTTAGCAGGCACCGTATTCATGCGTGCTGCAGCCTGTGCCTGGAACGACAATATGGACCGTGAATACGATCGACAGGTTTGGCGGTGCCGGCTGCGGCCCTTGGCTCGCCAGGCGGTTACTCCTATGCAAGCACACATCTTCACTTTCTTCCTGACAATTCCGGCTCTCGCCTGTCTGTTTTCTCTCCCATATACCTGCTGGATTATCGCTGTACCCAGCATCCTTCTTTTGGCTCTTTATCCCTTTGCAAAGCGGTTCACGGACTTTCCTCAAATCGTCCTTGGTATCCAGTTAGCCATTGGGTTCTTCATGGGCTTCGCTTCTATCGACCATGACCTACTCAGGAGTCCTAGAAGCCTCGATGGATTGGAGAATGACCGGAAAGATCATGCTCTGTTAGCATTCTATTTAGCCAATGTTTGCTGGACCATTGTATACGATACAGTTTACGCGCAACAAGATGTTGAAGACGACGCCAAAGCTGGCGTCCGTAGCATGGCCGTCCGGTTCCGCGGAAGCACTAGGACTCTGCTCTGGTGTGTCTCTGGTGCACAAGTCGCCCTCTTGTTCGCATCTGGATATTTGCAAGGTTTTGGGCGTGGTTACCTGGCCATTGCTTGCGGGGGCACGATGGTATCTTTGGCATATATGGTCAGCACTATCGACTTCGCTAATGCGGCTGAATGTTCGTGGTGGTTCAGGAGAGGGACAGGTTTCGTTGGCACATCTATTGCAGCCGGGTTGATGCTAGAATATCTAGGTGTTAAATAGGGGCCAGCTACGTAGTACTATACAAGAGGGCACCGCTCCGGGGACCCTTTGCATATTCTGCTTGCTCACGAGATTATCTCTGGCCAGTACCACTCTCGCCCCCGTCCTGCGCAAAGGCATCGTGTCCGTCGATCGTAAGTAATCATTTTTTGCTAGACGTCAACTTTGGAACATTCGGAGTCCCCATCCGAAAATTCGCGCCCAGCTTTGATAAGCTTGTTCTTTTCGTAGTAATCACATAATTGTTGTCCTGTGCTTTTCGCAGAGGCGCGGTCCTCGGTAACCTTGAGAGTAGGCCAATACGGGAAGAAGTGGCGTGTTACATTATCACTCCAACCCAAGTATATGGTAAATGCTCATACTCTAACATGCGGTGAGGTAAACAATTTCCAAACGGCCGATTACCCAGTGTCCCGTCCCTGCACCGAAATGAGGCACCGTGTAACGTCGCATTGCTGTAACCTACCTCCAATAGTAGGGGTCGAATCAAATAGTGCCCAAAAATGTAACGCCCTGCGCAAGGGCGGGGCACTATTAAGCACTAACCAGGAACCCCACCTAACGCATGAACTAGCAACAAGTAGGGATTTCTGCGGAAACGCGCGATATATTATAAGTAATAATTAAAAAAAAAAAAAATGCAATACTCAAAAACTAACGGATATATTAATGTTTTATATTTAATTTCTATTTATAAGATAACTACATATTATATTATTAAATTATTTATAATATAAATTAATAAAATATAAGTTATAATTTAACGTATTATAAAAATAAAATAAAAAAAAGTATACATATTAAGATAATTGAAAGATTTTAATTAATTTATTACTTTATGTTTATTTTACTTAAATTCATTATTATAACATATTAAAAACTATCTTTTTTATTGATATATTTAAGCGCTTATATAATACGTTATAGGTTTAATTAAATTGTTATTACTTTAATGTAGGGCTAAATTTACTAGAAAATGTTATTTATTACTTAGGTTTTACTAGTTCCTTATATAGATTTAAAATTTAATTAGCTATTTTAATATTTTAAAGCAATACTTAAAAACTTTAAAAGTAAAACAGAAAATGCGCCAGGGAGACCTGAGCACGCTAAGGTAATCGACCTACTGTCGATTCGAATTGAAGTATCGCGCCGTACAAGTCGGTTTGGTAACACATACCTTTTTTGCGATACATTCGCTTAATAACTTGTTAACGTATATATCAATATCTTAACGCGTAAAGGAAATACGAAAATAGAAATAATATTAAAATATATAGCTGGACGCAAGCATTATTTTAATATATTATATATATTTATAAATATTTAACGCGTAAAGTTTTTAATAAAAAACCTTTTAAAAAATAAAATAATAATTGTTTTAAAAGTTACTAAACGTTATTAAGCTAACTTCGAAATCGTACAAATTTTATATTAAAATAGCCCGTTAAATATATTAAGCTTTTAAACCGTACATGTTAATATATATAAAGGTTATTAATTTATAGTTAAAACGACGATATAGTGTTAATTAAAAGTTATATTTTAATATTATATATAGGTTTATAACTGTTATATATACGTTTAAATTTATTTTTTTATTAAATCATATTAAAGGTTATATATATATATATATTTAAGTATATTAAAACGTATATAACAGCTACCAAGCCGTATATAGTATTAAAAATGTAACCTTCAACGAGGGCTACATCGTCATCCTAACTACAGGTTAGTAGCCTTTATACGCGTTAAGATATACGGCTTGGAAACTTAATATATTCGACGGTTTGTTTTGATGTAAAATTTGTACGACTTCGAAGTTATTTTGGTAACGTTTAGCAACTTTTGCAGCCCGTTACAGCTGTTTTAACCTATCGCCAGTCCTTGCCAGCTTATTGTCATTTCGACCATTTTTTTCACTATTTTTTTTAACGTTTTTATTAATAATTTAACGCGTATAAGAGGTATTAATATACAGTTAACCAGACGATATAACCTTCGAAAAAGGGACTATTCTAGTATATAGCATAAATTTATAGCGATTATATGTATGTAAATATTAATATATAACTTGATATGTTATTGAGCGAATGCGTCGAAAAAAAGGTGTGTGTTACGAAGCCAACTTGTAGGGCGCGACATTCCAATTCGAATCGACAGTAGTCCAGTCGGCTTGAGGATGAAATATAACCCTCCACGCAAGAATCGTATACCGGATATTGCAGATTAAGTGACTGGGATAGAGATGGTCGCATCGAGGGGTGTCACGCATACTGCATTTCCTATCACTGCACCGCCTCCCTACTACTAGTAAGTCACCTTTCCTTCAATATATTTTTCTTAGCGTTCTACTATTAGTGCAGCGATAAGAACCTCATAGCTGGCCCCTGCTAAATTAATAATTTCAATACCCAAATCATCGCAACCACCTACCCGGCCACTAATAACAGTCGAAAACCTAACTAAATTATCTAAATCTTAGATACAGAATTTAATTCCGTATAGATAACGGTAATATACCACACACACTCTCTACTAGTAAATCGAGGACCTCGCCTGTTAGTTCCACCATCCGGAAAGCTTCCGGGCACCCTTGTCTAGCATCATGATGACACCCACTCAGCTTTTATTACCTACAACTTTTATAGGTGCAGGAAAGCCAGGTAGTTAGGAGCCGCTTTAACTGTTCCGATCCATTCGTTTACGGGTGGTTCGGATAGTTGTAGCAACGTATAAGGTTTACCAGCTCTCTGCTTCGACTTTGGAATGGGCGGGCCCCAGTTGTTTACTCTTTGTAGCCATTACTATCGCGTCGCATCGCTTCTCTCTGTTGTGTGCCACTCAGCGTTAATTCCACCTCTGGCAAAAGCGTGCTGTGCCAGATCTTGGGACTTTAGTGTACCACCATGACCTCGAAAGACTCCTCCGATCATCTGGCTCTTGTTGAGAAGATCGAGGCGATTGCTAATGACGCGCAGAATGGCACGCTCCCCAATGACAAATCGATACGCCGCCGATTGGGCCAGGCCGGACTGAAGCTATCCCTAGCTATGGAAGCGCCTCATGACACTACGTACAGAATTGGGAACACCGTAAGCCCTTTCCTACCTGGTTCCTCCGACTTGTATTGCTAAGTAGCCGGTGTATCAGCCACTGCAGTTGGCGCTTGCTTACGTCGGTAATGAGAAAGGCATCTTCAAATTCTTGTCAGAACATGATGACACGCCCCTCACGAACGAGATGCTTGCTCGGGAGACTAAGATTGATCCTGCCTTGATGAGTAGGCGGGTATAACCTCTGTAATTTGATCGCTGGGCTAATTGCTTGTAGAGCGGCTTTTGCGGTATTACCAGTCCCTCGGGATGGTGTCTCAGTTCGGTGATGACAGCTACGGCCCGAGCAATATCACAAAGAACTTGACATCTCAGATCGGTAGCGCCGGACTGAATTTCTTGTAAGCGTCCTTTGACAGTTGTCTACGCGGTCTCACGTACAGTACCCAATAAGAGAGAAATATAGCTTTCGAGCTGCGTGCCAACCGTACATCGCAGCCCCTCAATTCCTGCGCGAAATCGGATATACCAATGTGCTCGATCCGAATTTCTGCGCTTGGAATATCGCGTATCGGACGGAAGAGCCTGCATATAAATGGCTGCAGAGTCATCCAGAGCTTGGGGGAATCGTGGCCGATTTCATGGCGGTCCAGCGCGACGGTCTGCCAAACTTTCTAGATGTATTCGCCTTCGACAAGGAGCTTACGAAAGCAACGAGTGACTCTACCCCCTTATTTGTGGATGTAGGTGGAGGTATGGGTCATCAGTGTATAGCCTTCCGACGGAGATATCCCACCCTTCCTGGTCGCGTCATTCTCCAAGACCAAGGGCATGTTATTGAACGAGTGGAGTCAAAGCCCCTTCAAGGCTTCAAAGAAAGCGGCATCGAAGCACAAATTCACGACCTCTTCGCCCCACAGCCTATAAAGGGTAGTGGCCCATTATCCTCTCGAAAGTACGTATAGGCAGTATCTAATTTCCTCTCAGGGGCTCGCGTCTATTACCTCCGTAACATTCTCCACAACTACAACGATGACGATTGCCGGCGGATACTAGAGGGCATCAAGCTTAGCATGACCCAAGACTCCATGATCCTGGTCGATGAAATGGTGCTCCCTGAATCTCACGCCCCAGCGAGAGCTTCTCAGATGGATATGTGCATGTTCACATGTCTAGCCGCCAAGGAACGCTCAGAAAGAGAGTGGCAGGAGCTCCTTGGCGAGGCCGGGTTCAGAATACTAAAGAATTGCAAATATTCAGATGAGTTCCAAGAAGCCGTGTTGGTAGTGATACCAAAATGAACAGGCTACGATTCTATATTGGCTAGATAGCGGGTAAAAGAAGGTATACACCGACGTTGGACGATTGGGGTTATTATATAGCAGATAAATCGATACTAGACGGTTAGGTGATTAGTTCACCATCGCCTTCCTAAGAACCCGCGTGGTTACTGGCCCAATGAGACCGAAGCGCCGGTATTCCTCCTTGGTGTACCTCTCTGCGATTATAGGCTGCATCTCTGCAGATTGCAGTTGCTCTATTCTGGCCTTTACTGCATTGAACAGCTTGCTGGAAGTCTCCGCTCGAATGTGATTCTCGCCTTGAAGTAAGGATTCGGCAATATCGATCTCAGGATAGGCACTATCATATGCCGGAATGGTTAAACCATTAACACAAGCCCGAAGGCGTCTAGGACTGGCCAAGTAAAAAAAAAATAAAAAGGATATATCCTGGCTGCGAGGACCGTTACGTAATTATGGTTCTTAATACTAAGGTTAAATTAAGAATAAAAAAATATATATGTGGAATTTAGTTGTAATATTATAACTCTATTTAAGTTTATAAAATTTAATAAGTATATAACTTTAACTACTTTTAATTAATTATTCTCAATATATTTAATCGACAGTTTTATACGGTTAAAAGAATATAATAAAGCGTATAGCTTTATTATTTTAACCGCGTAATACGGGTAAACTATAAGTACTAGGTTCGATTTTTAAATAGGCCGTAAGTTATAATAACTTTTTCATAAAACGTATAATAAAGTAGTACGGAATAAATATTAAAAGCTGGATATAAGGAAATAAAAAAATATAACGAAGCCCTAGTAAATAGTCCGCTAAGTTATATATATAATAGATTATTTTAATATATTAAATCGAAAAAAGAAATTAAAATAAGATAAAAATATATTTATTGTATATACTTTTAAAAATCGGGCGATACGTAATAAAAATTTATAATTACGTAAGTAAATTTATTATATATATTATATTAAAGTAAAATATACATAAAAGCTTGTTTTATTAAAAATTATTTATAATTATTTAAAAGTATTATAATATTTTAATTTATATAAAAAATGTAAAGTTATATCAATATATAATAAAATAAAAATGCTTTAAATAATAGCATAAAATATTTATATATTGTAATATATTGTGAGGAAACGCGTCGCAATTCGGGATATCGCTGTTGTTCTGATTGATCTAAGTTGTGGGAAAGGTGTGGGAGTAGCTAGGACTGGGCTACATACATGCAAATAGTGGTTCTGTCGCGTCCACCCCTCCGTTGCCCTAGGGACCCCCACACCCAATTCCTTTAGCCACTATACATATCCCGACATATATATATCATAATAAAAATTTATTAAATTCATTAAATTTAATATATTCATATTTACGAATTATCTTTATATTTAAATATAACTTATTTTCCTTTCTTATAAATAACGTAATCGTATAACTTTATTAAATAAATTAATAAGTTATATATCTTAGTTATTAAACTTTATTCAAACCTAACTTTCTTATAAACCTTTTACTTAAAGGTAATTTTAAACTACTTTTCCTGTTATTAATAACGATTCTTAACGAAATTCTAGTATAAATAACCCACCTTTAAAGTGTACCTACCTTTAAAAAAATTATTTTCCCTATTAGCAAATATAAACCTTTTTTATTATTAAACCGTATCTTAACTACAATTAAAGCAATTCGTACCATATTTTGAAAATAAGTTCCGATAAAATGTACCTTATTACTAAATTACTCGAAAAAGTAAAGAAAAATAAAAGGGTTAAAAATTCAGCCGCCGCTGAAGGTACCTCCGCTATAACGGTCCGGAAATGCCGAAACGGCGGTTTTTTTATATAAAGAGCCCTTAAACCTTATTAACGCCTTTTAAAAAATAATAAACGCTTTATAACGGAATAAATATAAAAAATAAGAAAATATAAAACGAACTTTTAATAAAATTTAAATCGGTCGCTTTATTAAAATCGTTTTACAAAATTATAAAAACGAAAAAACCTTAGGGATATATTAAACTAATAACTTCCTATACCGAAACCTTAATATTAAAACAAAACTTACGAAACAACTCGATTTTTTTAAAGCGAAAAATACCCAGAAAAACGCCTATTATCGGTATTATAACGCTTTTATATATATTATCTTAAAAAAAAAATCAAACCAGGAAAAATTACGAATATAAATAAATATAACGTTTAAAAAATAAATCCCGTAGTAAAAAAATTCTAAATAACGTTCTTAAAAGCTATACCGAAATAAAAAAGTTAAAAAGCATTAATTAAGCTTACATCCTTAAGTAACTATTTCCGTAAGTAAAAATTTAACTTTATTAATTATTTTCAAAAAAAGCACATTCTAAGAACAATAATTTCCTAATATAATCCCCTCGTAAAAATATAATTCCTCTCTTTTTAAATAAATTAACGCCCAAATCGCTTTACGATAACTTCGTAAAATATATCTTCCGGAAACGAAACCGTTAAAAACGACCGATAAAAAAATCCTTTTAATAAATAAAAACGTTACGTATAAATCCGTTTAGTTTTAATACGAAAGCAAAATTAACAACGCTACGTTAATATACCTACCGACGTATTTTACTTACGTAATACAACCTTTAAATATAAGCGTTTTTTCGCCGTTAAAAATAACTTATCGCTAAAAAACGAAAGAATAACAAAGTTACGATATTTCCGCGCCCTAAATAAAGCAACATTTTTTCGAAACGTACGTTTACGTATACGGTAAAACTTTTACAGGGAA
This sequence comes from Monosporascus sp. CRB-8-3, assembly GCA_004155055.1. NCBI lineage: Eukaryota > Fungi > Ascomycota > Sordariomycetes > Xylariales > Monosporascus > Monosporascus sp. CRB-8-3. Next base: position 19,470 of record QJNZ01000358.1, read on the forward strand.
AAATATTTACAGCAATTTCTATTACGTAAAAATTTAACAGTTAAATATAAATAAAATCGTTAAAAATCCTAATATAATCCATCCGGAATTAAATATCGTTAAGCTAATTATTCCGATAAAAAAAACCCTTTTAAACTACGCAATAAATTAACGTTTTTTATACCGAAAAAAGCTAAAACCTAAAAAAAATAATCTAAATACTTTTATTCGAAAACGTCGATAAAAAACGTAACTATCGGGCTTTTGTAAAAAAAATAAATAAAGCCCTAATTTAAAACGTAAGAGTTATTGCCGCTTTAAAGTTTGAAAATTAGCTCCTTTGCGAAGAAAACGAATTACTAAAACTAATAACGAAAAAAAAAAAAATTAAGTTTTCGATAGAAAAGTTATTCGTTAATATTTAAAATATCTACAGGGCCAAAAAGAAAGCAAAGCAATAACAAGCGAAACTAATAAAAAACTACAAGGTTTAAATTGCGTTAAAAAAGCAAAATCTTTTAAAAGGTCCGCCTATTATATTACAGCATATACGCAACCTTTTATAACATTTAATTGTATTATTTTATATAGCGTTTTATATATAAATTAATAATATAGCTATGTTAATAGCGGTCGGGGAGTATTCTCTAAAGGTAAGTATACTTCAAAAGTAGGTCACCTACACTAAATTCTTTTCGCAATCCGAAACAGCCGGATAAATTATAATTCGGAATTCTCTAATTTATATTAATTTAAAAGTTAAACCCCGATATTTTTAAACTCGATATCGTTATTTTCTAGTTTTTCTAGTAATTTTCTTTTATACAAGGTCGTTAGATTCAAGCCGTATTATCCAGGCTAAGCCAAAGATATAAAATAATTACACTAATAATTAATACGATAAATACTTTACCTAATATTTTCGAATACGGTAACTATTAATAATTTTTACGGTAATAATAAATTATACGCTTCGGTTACAAAGAACCTTATTCCGAAACCGATCGTATAATGCCGACAAACTTTAACCCTAATAAACCTTATACCCTTTAGCTAGTTCGGTAAGGGGAATTTCTTGGAATACAATAACTTAAAAAATATTAAGGTTTTCGCAACAAACCTTAAATCCGTTTAAAATAACTGCTTTGCAACCCTTTACCAGTCCCATAACTAAAAGTGTTAAATATCAGCCAGGAAAAAAAGCTAAGAATTCCAGACCAGCTACTTTTAATCTCGATCGATCCTATAATTTCTCGAATCCCTATTAATTAAAACAGCTGAAATATACCGAACAATTCCTATTACAAAATACCGGTATTCCGTAATTATAAAATTTTTATAAAGAACGTTTTTTTTAAAATTTTTAAATTTAATAAAACTTTAAAACGAATTAAAAATATCGATATTTCCGTTAATCCAACCGACTTTTCTTAAAAAAATCGGATTTTATTTTAATTTTCGGATACGATTTAATTTATATAAATAAAAATAATTAAAAATTAAACGACCTTATAGTAAAAAATATCGACCGTATAAAGGAACTATTAGGAAAACTGGATATAGGCGATAAAAAGTTTAAAAACTTCGAAATTTAACTTTTGGCTCGATATAAAGAAAACTATAAGCGATAATTTATCCGGCTGTTCCGGATTGCGAAAACCGTCCAGAATTCGGTTAAAAATGGTTATTAATAAGGGTATGATAGGGCAGTCTGTAAGAAAGTTAGAGCTTGGTAAAGCTTAGTATCCGATACTATAATCTATCCATTTGTTCAATTTTATTCCACGGTTACGTCTCCTTTAAGGAGAGTAATTTTCTTTTATAAACCCGATATTTCTTAGCTGAAATTTACGCAAAAATCGATTATTCCTGTTATTATAAATTAAGTCGTATCTGAAAATTAATTATAAAATTCGGTGTTTTTCGAAAAAAGTATTAATATTAATATAAATAACGATAAATTATATTTACCTGATTATTTTATTTAAATCGAGTAATATAATCGAAACCGTTTCCGTTAGAATTCCGAAAATACGGAATATAAAGACTTTACATTTAAATTTAACGGATATATATTGGTTATTTTTAAGTAATAAAAATTCGAAAAACTGTAAAATCTATTAAGCTTAAAAAAGTAGTAAAAGTAGCTAAAGGTTATCAAACAGCTATTTTATATAGACTTAATATTTACCGCAAAAAACTTAACATTTTTTAAATTATTACCTACCATTTAAAAATTCCCTTTACTAAATCGTTACTAGAAAATATAAGGTTTATTAAGGTCAAAGCTTATAGATATTATATAAATAAACCCTTTAAATCGATATTAACCGAAAAATTACGTATTTATAAAAGTTTAATAATCGAGTTTAAAATAGAATTTTCGAAGCCGAAATATATAGTTTATCGTAACCGTAAAAAACTATTAATAATTACCGTATTTAAAATTATTAACTAAATTAATAATTGAATTAATAATTAATATAATTACTTGTAATTGTTAGAGTTAACCTAGTTAATATAGCTTAAACTTAATAACTTTATATAACTTATTTAAATATTATTTTAATTTAAAAAAAAATTATATTTTATTATAATATTATGTATTTGTTATTAAAGGTATATATATAAATATATTATATAAAATAAATAATTATCTTAATAACTTTATAGTTATAACCCTAGGTAATTTTTTTAATTATAACACGTTAAATATTTTACTATAATTAGGCGTAAAAGATCGTTAGTTCGAATCTAGTTAAAAATGTCGTTTTTAATTATCGCTAGCTTAGATAAGTTAACTAATTAAGGCTTTAGCCCCGCTACTATATTGGCGACAATAGATTAATTAGATAAAGGCTTTAAGAACTAATTATTAATGGTATATATAATCGTTTCGTTATTATATTTAAAAATTCGCATTACGATTTTTCGATTTTTATTAGAGAAAAACTGGTTTTAAAAAATAATTCCCTGATATATTATATAATCTTTTATATATATATCTATTAAATAAAGTAGTTTGATATATAATAAATAATTAATAAATTTAAAAGATATTTTATTTATTATATAATTTAAGAGTTTTCTATAAAGTAAAAGTATTTATATAATCTAATTAAATAAATTAGTAGGTTATATTACATTTATTATTAGGTTTATTTAAAACCTAATCTTTTCGTAAATTATCTTATTTTATAAATTCTCATCGAGAACGATTTTTAACGAAATTTTAAACTTTTTTTTAAAATTCGGAAAACCCAGATAACTTGTTACTTGTAATTTTTAATTTACTAATAATTTCTTTTCAAATAAATATTTTGAATTTAAGTTAACGTAAAAACATATTTTATTTACCGTTATAAGTAAAATTATATCCGAATATTAATATTAAGCTTTAATATTTTTAAAAAAGATATTAATAATAATATATATATTAATCTTTTTTTTATTAACTGAATTATTTTATGTAAATCGAATAATATAAAGCAAATCGATTCTCTTAAAGTTTTTAAAATCTAGAATATGAAAATTGTACATTCGAATTTAATAAATATATTTTAATTATTTTAATTAATTAAAGTTAAAAACAGTACCTAGTTTAAAGTTTTAAATCTTTTTTCCTATTTAATATTTAATAGTTTTATTTATAGAATTAATAAAAAGGTATAAAACTATCGTATAGAAATTTAAGATTTATTTCATAAAGTTTAGTTTTTCCTAATATATTACTTATATTTTAAAATTCCTTTTATTTAACCGTAAAATGAGAATATATAACCATTATTAAGGTTAAAGCTTGTCGGTATTATATAATCGGTTTCCAAATACGCTTTTACGGAATAAAAATATATATTTTCTTTTACTAATAAAAACTAATAATTATTACTTTATTCGAAAATATTACGTATTATTATAGTAAAAAATATATTTTTTTTTAAAAATAAAAGCTATAATTTTACTTTTGATAGTTTATAAATACAATTATATATAAAAGTTTTACTAGTTATTAAAGTATTAAGCGATTTCGTTACTTATATTAAATAATGATTTTACTAATATCTTTATTTTTATATATAAAAAACCTTATATTTTATTAATTTTAACCTATTTTTAATACGTTTAATAATTATATAAGAATGTCGAATTTCGAAAGAAACGTTATTAGAAATAATTAACATAATAGTTTTTCCAACGTATTTATATATAATATTAGTAATTATTATCTTAATTTTATAAGTACTATTAAGATTAACAAATATACTTTTTAATAAAAGATATAATAAAGTAATATTAAAATAAACTATTTATATAACCAGATATTAAATTAGTAAATTATTTTAATAATATATTTTAAATGCTTTCTTTTTAATAGTAATATTTTAAAACGTCTTTAAGAAACGATTAATAGTAAATTTATTATTTAGTTATTCTTTATAAAAAGAACTTTATAAAAAAACTGATCTTTTAAGAAGTTCATATATATAATATAATTAATTTTATAATTAACTTTTTCATAAAGTGTATTAAACTTTAAAAGTTTTTATAAAGAAGTATAATATTATAAAATAAATTTTTATAGTGTTTAAGAAAATTAAGTTTTAAGTAATTCTTTTATACTTAGAAGTTAAATTATTTATAAAAAACGTAAAAATGTTAGAAGAAATTTAATAATAAAAAAGAAGCAATTTTAAATATAACTTTTTTTTCTCTAAATATAGTACTATTTAGATATTTAAGTATATAGAAGTTTACAAAGCTAATTTATTTACTAACAACGTATATAAAGGGTTATATAAACGTAACCGACAAACACTTTTTAAAAAAGCTTTTTTAATAAGAACCAGAAAAATATAATACTGGTTTTAAACATAAAAGTTAATAATAAGTATAGAATTAATTTAATTAATTTCTAAAGCCTTCGATAACTTTAATTATCGCTTGTATAATAGTAAACTTAACGTTTTAAAATTAGTTAGCTTTTTAAAATAAATTCTAATTAATTAGTTTTACGCGTAATTGTAAAAAGGTATATAAATTTATAATAATAATAAAAAGACGCACGCGATTAATTATTGTAATTTTAGTAAATTAATTAAATTTAAATTATTATACTTAAGTTAAATTAATAAAATAAAATAATTATATTAATATTTAATATAATTAAAAAAACTGATAGAATTAAAATAAATACTATATTTTTATTTCGTAGATCGTTACTTTTCAAATCTTTTATAGTTTTTATATATCGAAAAAGAAATTTAAAAACAAATGATATTATAAAAAAAAGTAAGAATTTCGTAATAAATCTTATTTTATATATAATAATATCATTTCTGTATAATTTTAAAACTGTTTTAGTTTTAATTATTTAAAATATAATAATATATCCGATAAACCTTATTATAAATTCTTACTATTCTATATTTCTAGTATTGTAACTAATATTATTTATATTAATTAATTGAAAAAAAATTATATAAGTTAAGATAATTAGCGTTTGTATTAATGTTAAAAATACTTTAAAAATAATAAATTAAGTTGTACTTTTAATTTTTATATAAGTTTTAATTTATAACGGGAAAATTAATTAACTTTTATATAAATTTATAATAAAAAAGTTAACAACCAGGAGATTTAACTTTAAACCTAAAATAAGTTATAAAATTATAGGGAATAATTTATTATATTATTTCGAATTATTTCAAATACTTATAATTCCGTTAAAATGTCAGATATTCATTCAGACCAATTGTTAGCTCACTGAGCCACGAACCCCTCTTAGGTCGTATCAGCGACTGTTGTTAGACAGTCTCGTATCAGGATTTATATGGGGTCCTGTCCTAGCCTAGTCTTCTTGGCTACAGGGGGCTGTATTCTTACCATTATAATATTTTTTAAATGTTATTAATATTATTCGTAATATTAACGTTTGTTTTTACATTTTAAAATAATTTATTTAAACTGTTTTTATAATAGAAATAAATACATTAGAATATAACGTTTTTTATAATAATTTTTTTAAACGTTTAATTATTACAATTCCTTAAAATTGCTTCTAAATTATTTTATTATATTATTATATAAAGTCCTTAAATTATTATTTTTTAACGCGAGCGTTAAAGGTTTTTCCGTTTAATCGGTATACCCCTTTTAAGTTATTAAAGATAAATTATTTTTCGTTTTTGTTACCGCTATAAGCGTTACCAGAATTGTTCCTTTAATCATTTTACCCGTTATTACCTTGATATTAATTACGTTTTCCTTTTTTTCCTTTACCTTTTTTTTTACGGCTTAAAGTAATTTTTCGCTAAATGCCCGTATTTGTTATAATTAAAGTAAAGTATCTTTTTATTCTTATTCTATAAAGGCCTATTATTTCGGAAATTATTATTATTATTTCCTTTTCGCTTATTTTTTTAAACGTTATTAAACTTTTTATTTTTTTATTAATACGGTTATAAAATTTACTGTTAAAATTATCGATTAATTATTAAAAAAATAACTAGTTTACTTAAATATTAATTAAATTGTTTTATACCAGTTATTTCACCGTGAAACCAATTGATAGTTGCCGTGTTCGAAGATACTGGGTAAAGTATTTATCGTGTTAATTTTTGGTGTAATTACTTCGTATCTTTGGCTTAGCCTGGATAATACGGCTTGAACTCAACGACCTTGCATACCAGTTATTAACGCGATTCTTTATAATAATAAGAAATATAATAATTTATTTTTTTAATTTAAGGTTTATATTCTAACTTTTAATTTTTCGTCATAATTTTTAAAACTTTGTAAAATATTATATAGGGTTTTTTCCGTTATATATAATCTTACTAAGCTTTTTGTTAAAAGATTTTTACTTAGCTTTATTTCTAACTACGTAAGTGTTTTTAAAGGTTGTTAAAAAAATTTAATATTTATAATTAATTTTAAAGGCGCTTTTTATACGTGTTAATAATATCTTTCCTAAAACGTAATTAATTAAATTATCTTAGCTTTATTCCGTTTTCGTAATTAATCTTTTTAAAGATAAAAGTTAAAATGTTATTTTAAAGCTTTTAATTAAACCAGTTTATTAAATAATTTTCCTTATGTAATAAAAAGTTAAAATATTTTTAACGTAATTTTATATTATTATTAAACTTTTTAAAATCCTTTTTTTAAGCAAACGCCTAATTTATTAACATTATTTAAGCTATTAAAGCTTAAGAAGCAATTAAAAATATTAAAGGAATTATTATAACAGCCTTATCGTTTTCGGGAACCTTTAAATAAGTTTAAAAGTAACTTATTCGAATTATCGACGTTCTTACGTATTATATTATTATTTTTTACGTGACTCTTTTTTTTCGCTTATTTTTTTCGGGAAATTCAACTTTTTAATAAGTTACCCTTTCGGTTTCGTTTCGCCTTTTTTTAAAGGGTTAATCTTTTTTACGTTATTTTCAACGGCGATAAGGGCTTTTTATAAACCTCCCGTCCTTTAGGCATTTCGTAAAGCGTTTTTACAAATATTTACATTTCGTAAGCTTTATATTACCTTTAATTAAAGCGGTCTTTATTAAAATACGCCTCCAAACTAAGGTATATTTAATAATTACTTTATAATATTATTTATTCGTTTTATTATATTGTCTTTTTTTTTAATAAAGGTTTAAATCTTTAATTTTACCTTCAACTAACCTATATTTATATTTTCGAATTTTAATATTTTTCTTATTTTTATTTAAATTAATACTTAAAAATACATAAAATTTATTTATTTCTAATTAAAGTTGTTATTTTTATATAAAAGTTTTATATCCGTTTTTTAACTATGGTTATTAAAATAATAAAACTTTTTTTAAAAATGTTTTAAAAGTAAATCTTTTTTCTATTACCATACTTATTACGGGCTTTTATTTTTTTCCCCTTATTATAAAACTTTTCGTTTTAAGGATTTTGTTAATTAAAAAAATAAATAAATTATTATTTATATACTTTTTGTCCCGTATAAAAACAAAACCTTTATTAAATACACTACTTTATTCGGTTATAAAAAGTTGCCCTAGGGTATATTTTTATTACTTATTTACCATTATTAACTGCCTACTTTTTTTTAAGTTAACTAAATAACTTCTCTTTAAATCTCGTACTTTTTTTATTAACTTAACTTATAAATAATTATTTTATTTAACGTATTACGCTTACTAATTAACTAAAAAATATTACTATATTAATAATTATAATAATAAAATACAGGATTGTAACGAAAACCGTATAATTATTTTTTAAAAAAAACTAAAAAAAACTAAAGGTAATCGCCTTTATATATACATTTAGCTATATAAAAAATAATTTCTGGACAAAGGCTGTCCTAGGCAGCATTTACAGCCTAGACGTACCAGCCGCAGGAGCCTAAAAGTACTAATTGCCGACATTATCGTAAAATTTATTAATAATTGCCATATTCGAAAATATAAAATTAAGTATTTATCGTATTAATTATTAGTGTAAATATTTCGTATTTTTAAGTTAGATTAAATAGTATAGCTTAAACTTAATAACATTATATATAACGTCCTATACGATTAAGTTAAATATACGATTAAGCTGGACACTTTTTAGCATTTCGCAATAATAAAGTCCAATTAATTAATTATAATATATCAAATCTATTTAAATTAATCGGATTCTTTTTCGCTAAACGTATTTATAGCTTTATTACAAATACGTATATTATATCCGGGCTTGCCGTAAACGTTACATTTCCGTTCTTTTGTTATAACCCTTTTACGACGATTACCTTTAGCTATTGTTAGTTACGATTATTTACTACCACTTTCTTTCGTAACTATAAGAGTTTATATTTCTTTTCCAGTAAATATCCTTTTTTCTTAAAAACGTTTATTTTTAATCCTTTGGCGTTTACTAAAGATATAATTCGTTTTGCATAATAAGCCGTATTCCTCCCGAAAAAGAACGTTTTCGTATAATAATATTAAGTTACTTTTTATCAAAAAATTAACCGATTTAACTATTTTTATCGGCGAGCTACCCTGGTAATTTTTAATCTACCTTTACAAATAACGCCTTTATTAAATCGTTTCGGTAACATTCCTAAAAGTTTTCGCAAATAAAAAAATAACGGAATTAACAAAGATAAATAAAAAAACGGTCGGTATAAATATAACTAAAACTTTTAATTCGGAAAAAACGTAATTAAGATCGAATAAAACAAAGCCAGTTACGGCAAATCCGGATTTAATATTATCGGTCGTCATGGTAGCTTTAAATACGTCTTGGAAACCGGCGATAAAATCTTCCTTAGTAATATAAATAACGTAACGTTATATAAAACTCTCGATATATAGCGAATAAACGCGTTTTAACGGGGAAAAATAAGATACGTCGAAAAATTAAAGCAAATAGGAAAAATTGGCTAGTATGTAAAATATAATAATGTTATAATTAACGTAATATTTTTCGAATTTTATCGAATAATAATTTTCGTAACCGTTAAAAATAAAAAAACGTTTCGATTTTTTCGTATACGTTCGAATATAATAATTAAAATGTTGGACTTATTTTAAACCTAGTTTATTTATCGTCCAGCCGTTATTACTTATAATAACCTTTTAATTAAATAAAAGTGGGCTATCGGCGAACCAGCAAAAAAGGTGGTTTTTCCCGGCAAAGATAATAAATAAAGGTAAGGCTTAACCTTAAAAATTAACAGCTTGTATTACTATAAACTATTCCCGATTTCCTTATTAAGTTTATCTAGGTTTTTTACATTTTTTAATATTAATAATTATTATGCCCGTTACTATAAAAAACCTTATTAAAAATCCAGTTTTATCGAAATTATAAATATCCTTTTTTGTAATACTATATTTTGCAATAATAATCCGAATAAATTTAAACCACTTACAAAATATCTTTAAATTTTCGCATAACATTTTTTAATAATCGATTTTTCGAAATAAACGCGTTTTAAATTTTTTTTGCCGTTTAATAAAATATAACGCCTAATTAATTCCGACGTATTCTATAACGCGTTAAATTAATAATAAATTCGCTATATTTTTAATATACTAAAGCCGGATAAGAAATGCTTGCATATTTAAGTTAAAAATTCGGTTAATAATCGATATTTTTTCGGTCAGCGTTAATTTTTGTTTAAAAAAAAAATATCGATTCGGACGCATTTACCGTTATATCGCGTTTATAAAGTAAAATAAAGGACGTTATAAATAAAATTAAGCTTTTTATAATTAAGTTTCGGGTTTTGTTTTTTAACTTAAACGGCTAGGTTTATTTTCGCTTTTTTTATAAAGCGTTCTATAATGTTAATATTAAGAAATATACAATTAAAGATAAGAAATTAAAATAACTAAAAAAATGTCCAGCTTAATTATATGTTCAGCTTAATCGTATGGGACGTTATATAATATTTTAATATTAAATATTATTAAGGTAATATTTCGGTATATATTTTTAAAACTATTAATTATACTTTTCTTTCTTTTTTTTTTTCTTATGTTAAAATAATTTTAAAAAATTACAAGTAATATTACTTTAACAAATGCTAATATTAATTAATGTTTATTCTTAATAAAAGACTCGGTTATATATATATTAAAATATAAATATATATTAATAAATTTTATAATTTTTATAATAATAAATATATAGATTTTTTTAAAAATGAATTAACTTTATATTTAGTAATTTTAGCTTAATACCTTAATAATTGCCAGCTTAAAAGTCTTTTTCATTTACTACTGGTTTAAGGCCTTTATTATAATTAATTATAAAAGATAGCTGTTTCGAATCTAGCTTAAAGAAGTTAAACTAACTTTAAAGCTACGATTCCGTAACTATATCGGCGGCAATTAGATAATTAAGGGGGTTAAAATTAATTGCGATTAAAAGGCATTAGGAATTAATTAATTAATTATATACGTAATCGTATATATCGCTATATTTTAAAATCTATATTTTCATTTTTTTATCCGGCCTTATTTAAAATAAAATTAAAGGTATTTTTTAAATACGTTATATAATCCTTTATATTCGTATTTAATAAATAAATAAATTTCTAATATATAGCGAGCTAAGTACGTAAATAGTAGTAATTATAAATATTTAATAATTTTATTTTAATAATTTAATCATAGTAAGCCTAGGTGTTTTGTTTAATCTTTATAAATTTACGCAGCTTACTTTAATTAAATATGTAAAGTTATTAGGTTTAAGCCGTATTATCCAGGCTAAGTTAAAGATACGAAATAATTACATTAATAATTAATACGATAAATACTTTGCCTAATATTTTCGAATACGGTAATTATTAATGGTTTTTATGGTAACGATAGATTATATTTCGGTCGCGAAAAGCCTTATTTCGAAGCCGACTGCTGGGTTCCCGTAAATACGTAATTTCTCGACTGATATCGGCTTGGGAGGCTTATTTGCGTAATGCCGACAAGCTTCGACCCTGATAAACCTTATGCCCTCTGGCTGGTTTGGCAGGGGGAATCTTAATGACTTAGAAGATGTTAACTTTAATTAAATATAAAATATAATTAAATCTAATTTAACTTAAAATACTAGATTTTAAATAACGTTAATTTAAAATAAATTAATTTTAATGTTTTAATTTCGTTATTATTTTGGCGATAAATAAAAATGTTAAAGGTTTTAAGAAGTAATTTATTAAATTAATTATATAAGTAATAAATTCTTTATTACGGTATATTAAAACCTTTATTACGTTTTTCTAACTATTAATTAAGGTTAGGTTTTAAAAGGTACTTTTTAATTATCGTTATATACAACTACTTATATATATATATATATATATTTATATAGAAATTAAATCCGCTATAAATAGCTAAATACGTAAATACTATTAACCTTTTATATTTAGTAATTTTATTATTATTGTTAAAAAAATAAAAATTAAAAAAATATTATATTATAATATAACGCTATATATATTAAATACGTTAAAATACTTAAATACCTTTATTAATCGATTTACTAAATTATTTAATAATATAACGTATAATAAATAATATAAATTTCAAGGTAAAGTACTATTAAGGTATCTAGTTATATACATACATACAGGGAGCTAATCTATTTACTAAATATATGCACAAACTGATTTTACAAATATAACCGGTAAACACCCTTTAAAAACCGTCCCTTTTTAGCTAAGGGCCGGAAAAACACAATACGGGTTATGTAATACGGCAACTAATAATAAATATACCCGATTAATTAATTAATTCCTAACGCCCCTAATCGTAACTGGTCCTACCAGCCACCCCTTAATTATCGCCGATACGGTAACGGAACCAAAGTCCCAATTAGTTTAGCTCCTTTTAAGCTGGCGTTACTTAAAAAAACGGTAACCCAAGCTGGATTTAAACCAGCTGTTTCTTAAAATCAACCGAAACAGGGTACCCAAGCCTGTTGCAATTAAAAAAGACATCCAGGCTCGCAACTACTAAGCTATTAGGCCAAATAATATAAATTTATATACTAATTTTAAAGCTGTAATTACTTAATTAAATTATCTAATTATATATATTTATAATTTTATAACTTAATATTTATTTAAATCCTTAATATTTTATTAAAATTTTTAAAAAAATAGTAAATTAAATTATTTACTAATTTCGCCGTTATAAAAGAAAATAACTTTTAATATATTAAAACTTTTAAGGAAATATCTTAATTAATATATAACATATTAAATACTATAATTAAATATAATATATTAATATAACTTATAATTTATTATTTTCTCCTTAAAGGAGACGTAACCGTAGAACTAAATTAAACAAATAAATAAATTATGTTATCGGTTACTAAGCTTTACCAAACCCCAACCTTACAGCCCTGAAATTAATCGAGGTTAAAAAAGGTAACTGGTTTAAAGTTTTTAGCCCTTTTTTCTGGCTAACATCTAACACTTTTAATCGTAAAACTGGCGAAGGGTTGCAAAGCAGCCATTTTATACGAACTTAAGGTTTACCGTAAAAAGCTTAACATCTCTTAAGTTATTATCTAAGATTCCCCCTGCCAAATTAACCAGAAAATATAAGGTTTATTAAGGTCGAAATTTATCGGCATTACGCAATAATCGGCTTCGAAATAAAGCTTTTTGTAACCAAGGTATAATTTATCGTTACCGTAAAAACCATTAATAATTACCGTATTCGAAAATATTAGGTAAAGTATTTATCGTATTAATTATTAATGTAATTATTTTATATCTTTAGTTTAGCCTGGATAATACGGCTTAAACTTAACGACTTTATATAATTTATTATTTATATAAGAGTTACTTTATAAAGTTTATTTTTATTTTTATTAGTTTTTATTACTTTTTACATTTATTAGTTAGCTTTATTTAAAAGTTTTCGAAAATACATATACCGTTAGTAAAAGTATTAGAATTTGATACGTTAGTATGTAATGGATTAGTTGGCTCGTATAACGTTACTCGAACGCGTCTTAAGTGGGTCTAGCGCACCTACCTTTTCTACCTAGCCTTTTATACATAGAACGCATATTTCCTAGACATATCTAAGTAATATATACACTTTAATACTAATAACAGTTAGATTAGCACCGCGAATCCGGACAGAAGCAATCTTACCCGTATACCTACTTCTCTATTATAACATACCTTATTTCTACGCTTTTAAGATAATTTATATTAAAAAAATAATAAGTTAAACTGATTTTTCTATATAAATATATATAAAGTACGTATATTCGAAAAGATTTCACGTATAATAAATATTATAATGAAATTATAACTAATTATTATTTTATAGTATTATTATACTATAAAGAATCCTTTTTTAAAACGTTACTAATTCGTACCTTACTTTATAAATATATTTTTAATCCCTTCTTTATTTCATTATAAACTACACTTTTCATTTTTTTAAATTTATATAAATCGTTATAAAAATTAATAATTTACGAATTTATATAAAATTCAGTATACTTATAAACAAGATTACTATTATATTATATAATAATTATTAATATTAAATCCCGATTTATATAATCTGGATTTATCTTATTTAAAATTAGTAATTTCTTTTCTAATTAAAACTTATACCTATATTTATCCCTACTTACTTCTGTATAACTGTTTTTATTTTTCCATTAACAAAGACGTTTACGAATATTATTTTATAATTTATTAATAACCGTAATATATAAAGAATTATTTAAAAATATATAAATAACTTAATAATAAAGTTAATTAAATAAATTAATTTTTAATAGATTAAAACTTATTATTTAAATAAAGTAGAGTTTATTTTATAAAATAAATTTCATTTAAAATAAATAATCGAATATTAAATTAAACATTTTAAAAGAGAGAAAATATTTACTTTAAAATGTAAATTGTTATAACAGAAATAAAGACAAGTAATAAGTAATAATAATTAATATAAAAGAAATTAAATAAAGAAAGAAAATAGAAAATTTATACTAAGTTTAAATAATATACTTTTATTTATAAAATAGTTATAGAGGTATTAACTAATAAAGAATCAATTTAATTTTAATTAATTTATTACGTATAATTATTTTATTTATATTTCTTAATAAAAATATTTAAAAGTAACTACTTTACGTTTATAGCTAATTCGCATATATAATAGATTAATTTAAAAATGTTATAAAATATTACAGTTTATATTACGCATACACTAAAGCCTTTAAAGGAGGGTATTAATAGGGCCGGTATATTATAATACATTTATGAAGAAAAGCGCAATTTCTGATCGGAGTATATATATTCCATTCCTAGAGCTACATAGAGCAGTATGCGTACGCAGAGCGTACCCCACTAGCAGAATACAACTACGCCACTGATATCCCGTATATTTGACTGTTTCTCGAAGCTTTGCCCCAGTCCTCCTTGATCAAGTCGCAAGCCTTCTCTGCCACTGCATACACAGTCGCCTGGATGTTGCCCATTGTGATCATTGGGAAAATACTGGCATCAATGATACGGATGTTGCTCGTGCCGTAAACGAGTAGGCGGTCATCTATTACACCCCCAAGCTCTTTAGGCATCATTGCACAGGTACCTACAGGGTGGTAGTTTGTCCACGCCCTCTCCTTTGCGACCTGCTTTGCTACCTCTGGTTTCCCCACGTCCACTGCATAAGAGGGCAGTCGAATCCCGCCCTGCTTGATCAGCTTCTTGAATCCGTCTTGGCTTGCAATGGTTTCCAGGTACTGTACGCCGCGAGACAATATCTCCAAGTCGAGGGGGTGCGACAGGTAGGCCGGATTGATGACAGGTCCCTTGCTCCCTATATGAATGCTTCCGCGGGATAGAGGATTGTTAAGCCCCACCGAGATGCTGAGAAAGTTTTCCGGCCGCAGGGGGGCGTGCATCTCGACCATTGATGTCCTACCTCCCGGCATAATGTTGTGTTGCCCCGGGAGCATACCGAAATAGAGAGCGCATTCTTGACTATCAAGTAGGATATTCCTTAACTCTGACAGCTGAGCCTTAGCTCCTGGGACAAGATTCGAGTCGTCTAACCCGATATGCCTGTCGATCAGCGTTTCCAAGTCTCTTGACTGAATCAGCCCGCCTCCATCAACGCAAGGCAAGACGGCATAGTTTAGAGGCACTCCAGCTAGTGGCCCGGATTGTGTCTCTCGGTATTGATTCACGTAAGTCTCGACTACGGCTGGATCCCGAACGGCATCTCTAGTGACCAGACCGTCATTCACTTCCAGTGAAATGGAGGTGTATACGTGGTCGCGGAAGTTTTCGCCCACTCCGGGGCTGTCCATTACGACCTCGATACCATGCCGTTCAAGTATCATTTTCGAACCGATTCCAGACCTCTCCAGAACCAACGGCGTCTGAAAGGTACCGGCAGCAAGGATGACGCTTTTGCCGTAAAGCTCTGCGGTGCTGCCGTCGGCTTTGACGATTTCGACGCCCTTTGCCTCCACCAGACCATTGTCCTGTCTGTGCAAGATGAGTTTGTTGACATAGGTTTCCACTAGTAGTTCAAGGTTTTCCCTGCCTTCGGCCAGGCTGGTGTAGTAGCTTGAAGCCGCATAAGCGCGTTTCCGAGTTCTAGGGTCGACAGAAGTGAGGGGTGTAAATGGACCATGCTGCCTTCCAAGGAAAGGGTCGCTCTTCTTACTAAGGCCGGTGCTGTCAATCGAGCTAATGAAGGCAACGTCATAAGGCCCGAAGCCGTCAGCAATACTGGCGGAGATTGGTCCATCCGTGCCGTAGAGCTCTGGTTGGTAGTAAGACTCGAGACCTAACAAATCCTTCGTCTCTCTCGATGGCGGGTAATATTTCATCGACTTGCGGTAGTAGGGTATCATATCTTCTGCGGTCCAACCGCGGTTCCCAAGTTTCGACCATGACTCAAAGTTGCGTGGTGTGGGATACAGCATCGCTGTTGCATTGATTGCCGAGGAGCCTCCTAGGATTTTACCCTGGGGCTGAGGGACCTCGCGGCCGTCAAGGCCTTGCTGGAATATGAATAAACGTCTTAGGTACTTCTTTACCTGGCAGTTTTTGTGTCTGGGCGTTCAATGACTGGATGGGTCCTTACCTGCGGTACAGTCCAAAAATTCCAATCGTACTCCGGGTTTCCCCAGAGTGTAAGCAACATTCCTGGTATATCGACTTGAGGATCACCACGGTGGTCCTTTCCGGCCTCGATAACGAGGATCCTCTTGGTTGCGTCTTCGCTAAGTCGTGTGGCAGCGACAAGGCCTGCGACTCCGCCTCCTACAATGATCGCATCGTACCGGATGGACATTGGCATAATTTGAGGAAATAAAAGAGCGGGAAATTAGATGCCTGGTTTAACAACGGTGTTCTGCCGGCAGCGGTTGAATGTAGTGTTAGGCTGTGATGGAAAGACTCAGACGTAGGAGGTTTAAGGAACAAAATAAGCTGTATCCACAATTTATGATGGAGGTGTTGATTTTAAGTAGACCCAATCGGTGGTATGATAAAATGTCGCGCTTCTAGGCCACCTTTCGGTCCCTGTCTCCTCTCTCTCGACTGTTTTCAGGGCACCGGGTTTTCGGCCGAGATGTGGGGCAGCCCGGTGCGCCGCCCGAGCGAGCACATGATATGACCCACTCTTACTTTGTCACCGCCAGCGTCACTATCGTCTTTTAGCTATTCTTCAGTCTTGTACACCCGCAGCCTACAAGCATGGCCGGCCGCGAAAGCCGAGTCGTTGGCCATCCGATCCACGTTAGGCAACTTCGACTTATTGCCGCCGGACCGGACGTGATGACAGTGCCCGGAAATGCCAATAAGTGAGGCTAAAGGACCCATCCAGCCCGGTTCGGGACCTAAATGATGTCAGCCTCGTCTGCGGCACCACCAGGTGGTTCCGGGCGAGATCGTGACCGAGTTTGTGATGTTGAGATGCTTGTCGGCCGATGAGGCTGAATAGAGCTAATTCCTGTTATGGACACTGGCGACACTTAGGTTTCGCATAGTCTTATGACCGTTCAGAGTTCAAACACAGAGGCACCCTTAATATAAATGAAGTCCGTATAACTCGTTGCAGTTGGATAAAGCCTTGGAAGTTCAAGCTGTCGTTCCATCGAGAATATATCAATTTACACTATCACAAGCCCGTCGTCACCATGCCTTTTCTAGGATCCCCTATAACGCCCACAGGGGAGAACCCCAAGTTGGAGCCCATCGCTATCTGTGGCATGTGTAAGTGTTCCTTTTCAAGTCGTATAGTAGGTTCAAGATCAAGGGAAACATTTCTGATAATTCCACGTGAAACAGCCTGCCAACTTCCAGGGGGTGTTCACGGCCCTTCGGACCTTTGGAAGATGCTTCAGGACAAGCGAGTGGGGAACACTCAAAAAGTCCCCAAGTCTCGGTTTAACATTGATGCCTTCCTTCACGGAAACGAGGATCGACCAGGTAGCTTTAACATCCCTGGTGGGTATTACCTCGATGGCCCGCCTGAGAAATTTGACCCGACCTTTTTCAACCTCACTCCAGTCGAGGCCATATGGCTTGATCCCCAACAGCGCAGGATGCTCGAAGTCTGCTACGAAGCCATCGAGTCGGCTGGTCTGACGCTCGACGACGTACAGGGTAGCAACACCGGCGTCTTTTGCGGCTCATTCACCGCTGACTACCAGCAAATGACCTTTAAGGATTCCGATTTTCGCCACAACTACGCTGCAACTGGTGTCGATGTTGGAATTATCAGCGCCAGGATTGGAAATGTTTTCGGCTTCAGCGGGCCTAGCGCTCTAATTAACACAGCTTGCTCGTCATCTGTTTACGCCGTACACAATGCGTGCCATGCCCTGCGCGCGCGAGACTGCGAAGCCGCCCTGGTCGGCGGTGTCAATATCATCATGACTGTCGATCAGCACATGAATACGGCTAATCTGGCAATCATGTCGCCAACTAACATGTGCCATACGTTTGACGAGAGTGCGGATGGATACGGCCGTGCCGAGGGAGCCGGAGCCCTCTACCTCAAGAGGTTAGATGATGCGGTTCGGGACGGCGATGTTATCCGCGCCGTTATTCGGTCCTCGGCTTGCAATAGCAACGGCAAGGTTCCGGGATACGGAATCACCTTCCCAAACGTGGATGGCCAGGAACAGGTAATCCGACACGCCTACAAGCGGGCAGGTCTCGACCCAAACAAGACTGCCTATTTCGAAGTCCACGGTACAGGCACTCCGGTCGGCGACCCGATCGAGGTACGCGCTGTCTCGAGAGCCATGAACGATACGCGCTCAGTCGACAAGCCTCTTCTGCTCGGAGCTATCAAACCCAACATCGGGCACAGCGGAGCCGCCAGCGGAATTTTCGCCATTATCAAAGCTGCCCTCACGGTCGAGAAGGGGTTTATACCGGGCGTGGCCGGCCTGAAGAACCTAAACCCAAACATTCACGAAGAAGAGTGGAATGTCAGGATTAACAAAGACGGGCGCCCTTGGCCGGCAGGCTTTGAGTCGCGACGGGCCAGTGTTTCCTCCTTTGGCTACGGTGGCACCAACGCGCACGTCATCATTGAGAATGTGGAAGCATTAGTGCCTGGCTACAGACATGGTGAGCCTAAGCCTTCCGGAGACAATGTGCTCCCTGAAGAATTCAGGCGGCCTCTGCTGGTCACCATGTCAGCCCACGACAAAACTACCCTGACCAACAACATCAATGCGCATGCAGCGGTGGTTGATAAATACCACCTCGTTGATATCGTCCACACACTCAGCGCCAAGCGTAACAAGATGGTCCACAGGGGTTTCGCAGTCGCTACAGAAGGTACAGCCTCAGGAGACCTGTCCCTCGCCAACTTCAAATTCGGCACCAGTCCCAAGCCTCTCGCCGAGATTGGGTTCATCTTCACTGGCCAGGGTGCTGCATGGCCCACCATGGGAAGGGAAGCCATCAAGACCTTCCCCGTATTCCGCGAGACGATCCAAAAGTTGGACTTAGTGCTTCGAGGTCTCGAGCACCCGCCTACTTTCTCTCTCGAACATCAACTGTCATGTCCTGCCGAGGAGAGCAAGCTGAACAGCCCTGATGTTGCCCAATCGACTCTTTCAGCCATCGAAATTGCCATTGTTGACGTCTTGGCATCCTGGGGCATCGTGCCTGCCGCCACCATTGGCCATTCTGCTGGCGAGATAGCTGCTGCTTATGCAGCTGGCTTAATTTCCGCACCAGAGGCCATAATTTCATCTTATTACCGTGGTTATTCATTAGTCAAGTATGGTCCTCAGGGCGGCTCGATGCTGGCTGTCGGAAAGGGAAAGGACGAACTTGCACCGTATCAAGACAAGCTCAGCCCCAACCTTACCGTGGCTTGTGAAAACTCGCCCAACAGCGTCACGCTTAGTGGCCCTGCTGAAGATATTCGGGCTGCGAAGGAAGTCTTCGATGCAGAAAAGGTGTTTGCGCGCGAGCTCAAGACGGGGATGGCATACCATTCTCCCTACATGGAGCCTGTCGCTGCTCCCATGACTGCGCACATTGCTAAGGCCATCGCACGCCTTGACAGTTTTGATCTTGAGTGGCGACACCCGGTGCGACCCATGATGTCGACCGTTTTCAACAGGTTCTTGACCCAAGACGACATGATGGCTGATTACTGGGCCTTCAATCTCACAAGATGCGTCAAGTTCAGCACTGGTCTACCACTTTTGGTTGCCGATGAGAACCTCCTGGCCATCGGTGGCTTTGTCGAGGTCGGTCCCCACTCTGCGCTGAGCACCCCGTTCAAGCAGATCTGCCAGGCGAACCATCTGGACGGTTACACGTATGTGCCGACAATTATACGTCCCGAAGGCAACGCCGGCCTCAGTCTTCTGAAGTCTGCCGGCGATCTCTACCTTGCTGGGTACGACGTCGATCTGCATTCAGTCAACGGACTTTCCAGTACCAGTGGCAGCGGCGGCCTGGTGAAGAGTGCTTTCGAGCCCAAGACGATCGTGGACCTTCCCCCGTACCAATGGAACTATGAGAAGACGTTCTGGGCAGAGCCTCGTGCCAGCGCCGAGTACCGCCAATTGACTCACCCCCGCCATGACCTTCTCGGAAGAAGAATTCTCGGATTGTCGGACCATAGTATCGCCTGGAGGAACGTACTGCGAATCAAGGACGTTCCCTGGCTTGAGGATCACAGACTCGGTGGTACCCTCGTGTTCCCGTCTGCTGGGCACCTTGCTGTCGCTATTGAAGCCGTCAGGCAACACTGCGAAATCAACAACGTCGACTGTGACGGCGTGACGCTTCGAGACGTCGAGCTCAGAGCAGCGTTGATCATCCCTGAGACGGATGGTGGGATTGAGATACAGGTGCGACTGACTGAAGAGGCCAGCTCGTCCTCGATCTTCAATTTTGCAGTTGAATCAGTCAGCGAGGATGGCACTTGGACCATCCATTCGACCGGTAACTGCGCTCCTTTGACCAAGGACTTGTCGGCCCCAACTGCCTCCCACCCCGTCAACATGGATGACCTCACCCAACGACACTCGGGAAAGACGTGGAATAAGTCCTTTGCACGAGTGGGGTTCGAATACGGGCGCCAGTTTGGTGCTCTTGATAAGATCCGGACTCACGGCAAGTACGATAACCAGGCTGCCGGCAAAATACCGATCGCGACCGAGAGTGGCCTCATGCAGGGCGAATCACGATACTTCATCCACCCCGCGACTGTCGATTCGCTCTTGCAGCTTATCATCATTGCTATCCATGGAGGCCTGTACCAGGAAATGCCTTGGGGAGTCATTCCCATCAGATTTGATGAGGTCACAGTTCGCCCACCTCGTGATGACGTCGGTCGTATCGGTGATGCCGTTGCGTGGCTCCCGGAGGCACGCACTGACCGCTCTCGCCGCTTTGTTTCGGACGGCAAGCTGTGGGATACAAACGGTGATGTCGTACTGGACATCAAGGGGCTTCATACTGTAGCCTATGAGGCAGCTCTACCTCCCAAGAGCGAGGCAGCACTGAAACATATGCCGTACGCCGGTGTCGTGTGGCAGCCTGACGCTGCTTTGCTCGAGCTGAACAAGGCTTTTCCAGACGCCAGCAAAATGTCAGCAATTGATGCGGTGTTTAGGTTGCTTGGGGTTGCCAACCACAAGAAGCCTCTATTCTCGGCTGTGGTGCTTGATCCAGAAGGGTGCTTCCCCGCAGCTGCGCTGTTGAACTACACATCGCTGACAACAGCCATTTATCTCCTCGGACCGAAGGATGATGTCTCTGATGACGAGTCAGACAGCCGTATCCAAGCCCTTACTATTTCCGAGGGTGTCCTGGACTTGGAGTCACTGGGTGTTGACACGCAGGACTTTGTCCTCGTGGGTCAGAGGTATGCCACCGAACTGACAAAGGCCGGCTCGATCCCTTCGGTGAAATCTTTGCTTGGTGAGACTGGGCAGGCCATCTTCCTTCTGGATTCGGAGGACGCCAGTGATGCTCAGGAGCAGATCACTAAGGGCGGCCTGATGAACGCTGCCGTTGCTTTCGCAGACAAGACTATGGTCTGGGCTGCTCTCGCGCCCGCGAAGGACGCTCAGGCGAAGGGAGAGTCCGCCAATGCAGTGGACTTGGTTTACTCCCCAGCACACTCGGCTTCGCCAAACGGCCTAACAGATGCCTTGACAGCACAAGGCCTGGCTGTTAGCATTCTGACTCTTGAGGAGTATATCAGCACCGCCACTAGCAGCAAACAAGTCATTCTTTACAATCCTAACGGAAACCTCCTTTCGGCGGCCGAGCAGAAGAGTTTTGAAGAACTCAAGCAGCTTGTTGCATCGGGGAAGCCCCTCATCTGGCTTACCTCGGGTGTCAACCAGGGCCAAAACCCATTGGCCTCCATGGTTGTTGGCTTCCTGCGAGTTGTGCGCGAGGAGGACAAGTCAGTTATCGTATCAGTTTTGGATTATGATAGAAACGAGACTTTTCAGTCCGTTTGTGGTGCTATCAAGTCCATCGTCAATTCTTCTACTGATCAAAGTACGGCTGCCGCTACGGAATCCGAGTATTGGCTGCATGACGGCATTGTCCATATCAGCAGGGTAGTACCCAACGCCAAGGTCAACAAACGGATGATCGGAGACGGTGATAAGCTGTCTCCGGAGACGCTCTCGAAAGCGAGGCTCCTTCGGGGTGCACTCGCATCCAGTGGGCTCGTCTTCTGTCCCAGCGCTCTGGAGCCCATTGGACCAAAGGAGGTGGAGATCCAAGTCGATGCCCTCGAGTACCAGAAACAGGACTTGCAGACTGCTCCCACGGGCCCAAGGGTGGTTTCAGGGACCGTGAGCCAGGTTGGGGCAGATGTTCAGTCTGACCTCCAGGGGAAAACCATTTTTGCCTACACTACAAACGCTTACGATACGATCGTAAGGGTGTCCGAGGACGTTGTCGCCGAGATTGCCCTTGGCAGCGCTCTTCAGGTCATGCGGACTCTACCCAAGTTTGTGCCCGCCCTCAACGCTCTAGAAGCTATTTCAGGACCCACTGCGGGCAAGACCGTTCTCCTGATCTCGTCTTCCGATGGAATGATTGAAGCTATGATTGCACTGAGCAAGTCGCAACAGTTCACACTGGCCATTGTTCGTGACAGAATGGCCGACGTAGAGCGCAGCGTGCTTTATTTGGACGCTTCTGACTTTGGCAGCATCCAGAATATAGTGAAGCAGGCGGGTTCCAACGCAGTCATCATCGCTGACGAGTTTTCATCTCTCAGCCGAAGCCTCTGGAGAAGCATCCCTTCGGGGGCCAAGTTCATTTTGACGGCCGGAGCATCTGGTTCACCTGACGCAACGCCTTTCAACCGTGGAGCCAGCTTCTCTGTCGCCAGCATATCGTCTACTCTAAACTTTGACCCTGCATCGTTAGGTCGGACCCTGCGTACAGCCGTGCGCGAAGTTCAGAGCCAGAAAACCACGGGATCCGGGACTGCTGTCATCACTATCGACTCTTTCTCGAAACCGTCCGAGATCCCCATGGACGCTTCTGCCCTCGTATTCCGCTATGGAGAAGACATCGTTAGCATGACTCCCACCGCCTTCTCCATGCGCTTTTCGCCTGAAGATGTCTACCTGCTAGTTGGCTGTCTTGGCGGTCTGGGACGAAGCCTTACCACCTGGATGATGGAGCACGGAGCCAGGCACTTTGCCTTCATCTCCAGATCCGGGACAGACAGGCCGGAGGCCGCTAAACTCATCAAAGACATCACGAAGGCGGGTGCGATCGCCCGGGTGTTCCGCGGCGACGCTGCGGACGTGACTGACATCAAGACAGTCGTTGATAGAATTACCAAGGAGGAGGGCAAGAAGATCAAGGGTGTTGTTCACGCTGCCATGGTTCTTAACGACACCACGCTTCAGAACATGACACTCGAGAAGTGGAATGGAACACTCTCGCCTAAGGTCGACGGCGCGCTCGCACTTGATGAGGCGCTTGAGAATCATGACCTCGACTTCTTCGTCATGTGCTCATCCATCTCCGCCACAGCCGGCCAGCCTGGACAGAGCAACTACTCGGCCGCGAACGCCTTCCTCGATAACCTCGCATGGGCTCGCAATCTGGCCGGCAAGCCCGCCACCACTCTCGTGCTGCCAATGATTCTGGGCATCGGCGTCGTTGCCGAGAGCGATACCCTTGAGGATATGATCAGCCGTCGTGGTCTCTATGGTGATAACGAGCGCGAGATGCTCCGCGGCTTTGCGGCGGCCATGTCGCAGCCTAAGCCCAATTTGTCCTCGCCCTTCAGACCCGCACAGGCGGACGCCGCTGTCGTGATGGGGCTGGAGCCCACTCGCATCGGAGCCTCACTTCAGGCTGCCGCCGAACACGGTAACTCCGACGTGTTGTGGATGGAAGACCCGCGTTTTGCAGGCCTGCGAGCATTGGCCCAGGCTTCGGTGGGTGGCCAAGTAGGCGGAAAGCCTGGCTCGGGCGGTGGTGGTAGCTTCACCGAGCAGGTGGCGGCGGTCAACGACAAGCAAGGATACGACGCGGCGTTAAAGTTTACCACGACGCACATCATGCAGAAGTGCAGCAACATCCTCATGCTGCCTGTCGACTCGTTCGAGTTTGACGGGAAATCTCCGGGCGCGTACGGCCTTGACAGCATGATTGGCGTGGAGCTGAGGAACTGGCTGTTCAAGGAGCTGCGGTTGAATATTGCCTTCCAGGACCTGTTGGCCACCACTCTGACTTTCAAGGCGCTAGGCAAACTTGTCCTGAAGATGCATGCGATTTCTCCTTGAGAACCATACATAATGGTCGGCGATTAAAATTAGGTTGTCTTGTTTGAAATTTTTAGGGTTAAAAGGCACAGATCAAGAAAATGACGCGTTCTATACGTATACAGGTTATTCGAATTAAAGTGTTACGGCCTACAAGTTGGCCGGCCAGCCATTCACACCCTAATCCCCCAACCAATTATAATGCAAATCCCAGTAATAAGGAAACGTAGCCTACAAATCGGGTCCACTTAGTTTCCAAACAGCAAATTTTATCACATTAAGATATTTAAAAATTTAAAACATAACATTTAGAAGTTATATATAATAGTAAAAATTGGTATATATAATTATATATATAATTAAACGAAAAACGAAAAATTAATAACAAAATAATACTTATAAAATATTTTTAAAAAAAAAGTATTAAAATTTACATTTAAATAGTATAAAAAACAGTATATAATTATTATTTATATAAACTTATAATAAGAAAATGTATATAGGTAGTCGAATATATTATAAAAAATAATATCTTTATTATATATTTATTTTAATCGTATAATATAAAGATAAATTTTATATTTTAAAATTATATATAGAAATATTAAACTTTTTATTTTTAAAGTATTAATCGTATAAATTTATGAAATAAAGTTTTATAATCGTTTCGATAAGTTATAATAAATCTTTATTAAAAAACGTTATTTTATATTCGAAATTTAAATAATTATAAAAATTACTAAATAATATTTAATAAAAATAAAGTTTTTAAGTCCTATATATCTTTAAGTCTTATTTAAGATAATATTATTACTTTTTATATAAAAGTATTTTTCTCCTTAAAGAAGACGTAACCGTAGAACTAAATTAAACAAATAGATAGATTGTACTATCGATTGTTAAGCTTTATTAAACCCTAACTTTTTCATAGGCGTTTCATTTTAAGGTAACTTTAAATTACCTTGTTATGCCCCTATCGACGACCATTCTTAACGGAATTTTAAACGGTTTTCGTAATTCGGAATAACCGGATAAATTATCGTTTGTATTTTTCTTTATATCGATTTAAAAATTGAACTTCGACGTTTTTAAATTTATTATTATTATCTTTTAATTTTGCTAATAATTTTTTTATAAGCCGGATATGTTTTAATATAAATTTACGTAAAAAGTTTTTATTTCCGCCGTTTTAAATTAAATTATATCCGAAAATTAAAAATAAAACTTAATTTTTTTTGGAAAAATTATTAATATCGATAAAAATATTAATATATTTTACTTAGCCGATTATTTTATTTAAATCGGATAATTTAATCGAAACCGTTTTCGTCGAGATTCCGGAAATACGGAATATTGGGATTTTATATTCGGACTTGGCCGGTATATTTTAGTTATTTTAATTAATAGAAGTTTAAAAAAATGTTTTAAAATTAATCGAAATTAAAGAAAATAACTGGTTTAAAGTTCTTAACCCTTTTTCCTAGCTGATATTTAACATTTTTAATTGTAAGACTGGCAAAAAGTTGCAAAGCAGCCATTTTATACGGACTTAAGGTGTACCGCGAAAAGCTTAATATTTCCTAAGTTATTATCTACTTTATAGAAGATCCCCCCTGCCAAACCGTAAAGCTAAAAAGTATAAGGTTTATTAAGGTTAAAACTTGTCGGCATTACGTAACGATCGGCTTCGAAATAAAGTTTTTCGCGACCGAAATATAATTTATTATTACCGTAATAATTATTAATAATTACCGTATTCGAAAATACTAGGTAAAATATTTATTATATTAATTATTAATATAATTATTTCGTATCTTTAGCTTAGCCTAGATAATACGGCTTAAACTTAACAACTTTATATATTAAAGTATTTTAAGATAATATTAATTTAATAATTTAATTTTTATCCGTTACTATAAGAAAATATAGCGGTATATCGTTTATATAAAGTAAATTTTATAATTTTATATATAAACTAAATATTATATAATTAGGTATTAGGTTTTGTCTTTTTAACCCGTTTTTTGTTATTAGTAATAAAAAAATAATTAATTAAAATTCGATAATTAAAATAAGCTAAAAACCGTCGGGACTATTTATACGTCCGGAATATTTATATAGTACGTTATTATTAAAAATTAATTATATTTTAATTTAAAGATATTAATCTATTATATATATAAACGGCTTATTTAAGCGTACGGATAGCTTTTAAAATTTCGAATTAATAAATTATCCTTTATTTCTTATTAAGCTTTATTAAACTATAACCTGTTTATATATATGTTATTTTAAAATAACTTTAAACTGCGCAGTTTAATAAGCTTCTATTAACGACGATTCTTAATAAAATTCTGAATACTTTTTACAATCCGAAATAACCGGATAAACTATAGGTCGTAATTATAAAACTTATATGCAAGGTAAAGTGCCATTGAGGTATCTAGCTAGCTATATACAGGAAGCTGATCCATTCACTAAGTACATGCACAAAGGATTACACGATGCGACCGGGGAGCACCCCCCTAAAAACCGTCCCTTCTTGGCAAGGACCGGAAATTATAAAACTCATATCGATTTTAAAATTTTATTATAGCTTTTTAAACCAATTATTTTCGAAATATATCAGAAAATCTTTAATAAATTAAATATTTTTAATATAACGTTTATAATAATTAATTATTCTCGTTATTATATATTAAATTATATTCGAAAATTATATTCAAAACTTATTTCCTTTCGAAAGAATTGATAATATAGGGAAAAATATTAACACCTTTGTATTTATATTATTAATATATGTAAATCGGAAAATTTAATAAAAACCGTTTTCGTTACTATTCCGGAAATACGAAATATTAAAGTTTTATATTGAAATTAACGAATATTTTTTAATTATATTAGTTAATAAAACCATTAAAATCTGTAAAATTAAATAAGTTTAAAAAAGTTGTATATTAACGAAAAGTTATTAACCAGCAATTTTATATAGATTTAAGGTTTTCCGCGAAAAATATAATTTTTTTAGGTTCTTACTTTTTAAAAATTTAGCCGTACCGACTTAAGGTATCAGGTTTATTAAGGTCGAAATTTATCAGCAGTACATAATAATCGGTTATATAAGGTCGGTAGGATTAAGCCGTATTATCCAGGCTAAGTTAAAGATACAAAATAATTATATTAATAATTAATACGATAAATATTTTATCTAGTATTTTTAATTAGGGTAATTATTAATAGTTTTTACGGTAATAATAAAATATACGGTTCGGTTACAAAAAGTTTTATTCCGAAACTAACTATCGCGTAATACCGATAAGCTTCGACCTTAATAAACCTTATACCCTTTAGTTTTTCTATCTAGTAAACCTTATATATAATACCTTATAATTAATAACTTAAAAAATATTAAGCCTTACGCGGTAAACTTTAAATCCGTTTAAAATAGCTACTTTGCAACCCTTTGCCAGTTTTACGATTACTACCTTTAACCTTAATCGATTTTACGACACCTTTTTGAATTTCTATTAATCAAAATAGTTAAAATATGCCGGGTAATTCCTATTATAAGATACCGGTATTTCGTAATTATAAGATCTTTACGGAAAACCTTTTTCTTAAGGTTTTTAAATTTAATAAAACTTTAAAACAAATTAAAAAATATTAATATCTCTGTCGATTTAACCGATTATTCCTAAAAAAATTAGATTTTATTTTTAATTTTTACAAATAATTTAATTTAAAAAATAAAAATAATTAAAATTTAAATAACCTTATAATAAAAATTATTAACCGTATAAAAAAATTACTAAAAAAGTTAAATATAAACGGTAAAAGCTTTAAAAATTTCGAAATTTAATTTTTTAATTCGATATAAATTAGAAAATTACGAACGATAATTTATCCGGTTACTCCGGATTACAAAAGCCGTCCAGAATTCGGTTGGGAATGGTCGTCGATGGGGGTATGATGGGATAATCTGAGAGAAAGCTAGGGTTTGATAAAGCTTAGTAACCGATAGCATAATCTATTAATTTGTCTAATTTAGTTCCACTGTTACGTCTCGTCTAGGGAGAGTAATAATCGGTTATAAAATAAGAATTTTCGGAATTAAAATATATAATTTATTTTTATCGTAAAAATAAATAATTATTCTTATATTCGTGAAAATTATTTATTATATTTATCGTATAAAATATTAATATAATTATTTCGAATTTTTATCTTAATTTAAATATTTCGAGTTAGTTTTAGTTAATTTTATATATTATATTTAAGTTTATTATATATAGTACTTTTCAATTTTTCGTTTTAGTAATTTAACGATAATGGTTTTAAATTATTCTTTTTTGTAATTTTATATTATTACCTTTATATATAAATATAAAAGGATACCTCGTTTTTATAAAAAATGCGTTTAGCTTGTTAAAATTGTATATTTTTAATTTTTCGATATTTATAAAGTCCGTATTTTACCTTATAAAATTAGCGTTTTGTAATGTTTAAAAAAAAAGTTAACGTAAAAGTAGTCAATTATTTTTTATTAAAGAATTAATAGATATAATAGTTTTTATTAGTAAGGAATCTAGGAAATCTTTAAGTTTTTTTATAAATATCGAAAAAACAAAAATAACTAAGGTAAATAATAAACGGTAGGTATAAATATTATTATAAAACTTTAACCTAGAGAAATACGTATTAAAATTAAATTAAAATAAGAAAACATTTATCAGTTCGAAGTTAATAATATTGGTCGAAATAAATTTATTAAGCGCGTTATAATAACCGGCGATAAAATCTTAGTTAATAATATAAATATTATATCCTTATAAAAAACCTTAGATATAAAAGAAACTAATGCGTTTTATTACGAAAAAATAAATAGCGTAAAAGGGTAAAACGAATAAAGAAAGTAAATAGCTTTATAAAATATATTTCTAACAATAATTAATTAATATTTGTTAAAATTAATCGAATAATAATCGAAATTATAAAAATAAAAATGTTTTAAGATTTTAATATTTATTTTAAAATAATTATTTTATAATCTTTATATATAATAAGTTTTAAACCACATAAAAAACAATTATCGAATTAATAAAACAAACGATCGGCTAAAATAATAAATAAAGAAAAACTTAATTTTTAAAATTAATAATTTATTATAAGCTTAGTACTATTCGAGTATCTAGCTATATATATATATATAGCTGATTTATTTACTAAATTCGTATATAAAGAATTATATAAGCGTAATTAAAAAGCAGCTGTTAAAACGGGCCCTTTTTAATAGAAGCCGAAAAAACGTAATAATGGATTATAATATACGGTAATAAACTATTAATTAAGCATACGATTAATTTAATTAGTTAATTCCTATACCTCTTAACCGTTCTTATTATCGTCGTTACTGTAACAGGGTCGAAGCCTTAATTAATTTAACTTCTTTACGCTAACTTTAAATAAAAAACGGTAATATAGGCTAAATATAAATGATTTACTTTTTAGGATAAATTTAAATAAATCATTTACGTTTATATTAATTAAAAAGAATACCCGGGCTCGTAATTACTAAGCTATTACACTGAAATTAATAATTTATATACAAGGTCGTTAGGTTTAAGCCGTATTATCCAGGCTAAGCCAAAGATATAAAGTAATTATACTAATAATTAACACGATAAATATTTTACCCAATATTTTCGAATACGGTAATTATTAATGGTTTTTACGGTAACGATAAATTATACCTCGGTCGCGAAAAGCCTTATCCCGAAACTGATTATATAATACCGATAAGTTTCGACCTTAATAAACCTTATACATTTTGGCTAATTTAACAGGGGGAATCTTAGATAATAACTTAGGAGATATTAAATTTTTCGCAGTAAACCTTAAGTTCGTATAAGATGGCTTTATAACCTTTCGCTAATTTTACGACTTTTTTAACCTTAATTAATCTTAAAGTATTTTCTTAAATTTTTATTAATTAAAATAACCAAAGTATGCCGGCCAAATCCGAATATAAAATCTTAATATTCCGTATTTCCGGAATCGCGACGGAAACGGTTTTAATTAAATTACCCGATTTAAATAAAACAATCGGCCGAACAAAATATATCGACATTTCCGTCGATATTAATAACTTATCCGAAAAAAATCGGGTTTTATTTTTAATTTTCGAATATAATCTAATTTAAAACGGCAGAAATAATCGGTTTTTACGCAAATTTATATTAAAAAATATCCGGCTTATAATAAAATTGTTAGCAAAATTGGAAAATAGCAATAACGGGTTTAAAAATGTCGAAATTTAACTTTTAAATCGATATAAAGAGGATTACGAACGATAATTTATCCGGCTGCTCCGGATTGCGAAAACCGTCCAAAATTCCGTCAAGAATGGTCGTCGATAGGGGCTTACATAACTGGGCAGTTTGAAATCACCTATAAGGTTGGGGTTTGGTAAAGCTTAGCAACCGATAATACAATCTATCTATTTGTTCAATTTGGTTCCACGGTTACGTCTCCTTTAAGGAGATAATAATTTATATTATAAGAAATTAAATTTAAAATTTAAATTCCGTAATATTATTAGTAATAATAAAAGTAACAAAGGCGTTAAATCTTAGGTAAATTAATCGTATAGAAATTTAGTTTATTTACTACGATATTTAAGATTCGTACTACGTTTTTTATCGGCCGTTTTAAGCAGTTAGTTTATAAAAGGGAATTATAATTACGTAAATCTAAAACAATTTATAAATCTATTAAATAAATCTATTCATTAATAAATATAATTAAATATATAAATAATATTAAACTTTTTAACTTTTTAACTTTTATAAATATTATATTCATTATATTAAAAAATTATTAAAAAGATATTTTATAGAGATTATAATAAAACCTTTATTATCGTATTTTATAATAATACTATAAATAATTTCAGAGTATAAAGAAAATGTAGTTAAATCTTTGTATAATATTTCATAATAATTAATTATTCGGTTTAACTATATTTTAACTATATTTCTTTACGTTTTATTTAACAGTTTATATATTTATTATATTAATTTATACCGTATTTAAATAGAATAATTAAATTGTTTATAATAAAAATATATGAATTATTAATTATAAAAATAGTAAATATTAATTTTATATATATATATATATAAATCTTTAAATAGTATAATATATTATAATAAAAAATTAATACTTAATTTATTATATAATTACTTTCAAAATAATTAATAAAATATATAAAGTTATTAAGATTAAATTATAATATTTAATTTAAGTTAAAGATACGAAATAATTATATTAATAATTAATACGATAAATATTTTACTTAGGATTATTAAAATCGGTAAATATTAATAATTTTTACTATTACGATAAATTATTGGTTGCTATTACGAAAAACTGTATTTTAAAACTAATTCTTAAGTTCTCGTAAATACATAATTTTTCGTTTTAATATCGGTTAAAAAATTTATTTATATAATAGTAATAAGTTGCGATTTTAATAAACCTTATACTCTTTAATTAATTCGGTAAAGGAAATTTTCTAAAGATTAAATAATAACTTTTAGAAAATTTAACTGTTTACGATAAATTTTAAATCCGTATAAAATAACTTGATAATCTTTTATTAGTTTAACAACTAAAAATATTAAATATAAACTAGGAAAAAAGTTAAGAATTTTAAACCAGTTATATTAAGTCTTAATCGATTTTACGATTTTTTAAATTTTTATTAACTACAGTAGTTAAAATATACCGGGTAATTTTTATAAACAATATTTTATTTAAAATTTTTAAAATAAGTAAAAAATAATCATATTTTTATCGATTTAATTAAACCTTTTTTAAAATCGGATTTTATTTTTAAAATTCGAATACGATTTAATTTATCAAAATAAAAATAATTAAAAGTTTCATAATTTTCTAACGGAAAATATCGACAGTATAAAGAAATTATTAAAGAAATAAATATAAATAATAAAAAATTTCAAAAATTCGAAATTTAATTTTTAATTCGATATAAATTAAAAAATTCTAAACAATAACGTACGATATAACTAAACTGTATATATAAACGAGTTATATACTTTTTCTTATCATTTTAACTCTTTAATTATAATTACTTAATTTTTAATAACGTATTATATAAACTCGCAAGCTAAACAAGGTTACGAACCGTTTTTTGGCACCTCTTAATAACAAATTCGAATTAATTAACTATAATATATCAAATTAATTAAAATTAATCGGATTTTTCTTCGCTAAACGTCTTTATAGCTTTTTCACAAATACGCGCAATATGTCCGGGCTTGCCGTAAACGCCATATTTCCGTTCCTTCGTTTTAACCCTTTTACGTCGATTACCTTTAGCGGATATTAGCTACATTTTTTTACTACCACTTTTTTTTTCGGCCAGGAAAGCTTATCCCTTTTATATAGTAAATATCCCTTCTTCTTAAAAACGTTTATTTTTAATCCTTCGACGTTTGCTTAAAATAAGGTTCGTTTCGCGCAATTAAATAACTTCTTTTCGAAAAAAAAATAACTTCGTACAAAAATAACAAATTATTTTTTGTTAAAAGATTCGCCGATTTAACGATTCTTGTCGGCGAGCTACCCTAGTAATTTTTAATCTTTTTTTATAAATAACGTTTTTATCTTATTATTTCTTTAATATTTCTAAGGGTTTTCGTAAATAAAAAACAAATAAAACCGGTAAAAGTTAATAAGGAAACGGTCGGCGTAAACATAACTAAAGGAATTTTAAATTCGGAAAAAACGGTATTAAAATTAAATAAAACGAAATTAATTTTTACAAATCCGGATTTAATATTATTAAACGTTATAACAGTTTTAAACGCGTTATAAAAACCGGTAAGGAAATTTTTTTTAACGATATAAATATAATAATATTATATTAAACTTTCGATATATAACAAATAAACGCATTTTAAAAAAGAAAAACAAAATACGTTAAAAGGTTAAAACTTATACGAAAAATACGCGAATATATAAAATATAATAATATCGTAATTAACGTAATATTTTTCGAATTTTATCGAATAATAATTTTCGTAACCGTTAAAGATAAAAAAACGTTTTGATTTTTTTATACGCGTTCGAATATATTAATCGAAATATTAGATTTATTTTAAACCTAATTCGTTTATTATTTAATTATTATTACTTAATATAATTTTTTAATCGGTTATTAATAATAAATTATTACGGAACTAAGATTTAAAATAATTTTTCCTTATTATAATAATAAATAACAGTATAACTTAATTTTAAAAATTAACAACTTAAATAATTATAACTTATTCTTTATTCCCTTATTAAACTTATTTAAGTTTTTTACGTTTTTCGGTATTAATAATTATTATACCCGTTATTATAAAAAACCTTATTAAAAATCCAATTTTATTAAAATTATAAATATCTTTTTTTATAATACCGTATTTTACGATAATAACCCGAATAAATTCGAATTATTTACAAAATATCTTTAGATTTTTACATAATACCTTTTAATAATCGATTTTTCGATTTAAACGCGTTTCGAATTTTTTTTACCGTTTAATAAAATTAAATATTTAATTAACCCTAAGGTATTCCGTAATACGTTACGCGAATAACAAATTCGCCATATTTTTAACGTATTAACGTTAGATAAAAAACGTTCGTATATTTAAATTAAAAATTCGTTCGATAATAAATTTTTTTTCGGTCGGCGTTAATTTTCGCAAATGGGAGATAATATCGGTTCGGGCGTATCGACCGTAATATCGGGCTTTTAAAGTAAATTCGGGGACGTTATATATAAAATATAACTTTTTAAAATTAAACTTTGGATTTCGTTTTTTAACCTGGATAACTAAGTTTATCCTAAATTTTTTTATAAAACGTTCCATGTTATAGGTATTAAAAAATTAACGATTAAAATTAGGTAATTAAGATGTTAATAAAAACGGCTTACGAGCTTGTTTAGCTCGCGAGTTTGTATAGTACGTTAACTATAATATAAAACGGCTTATAAAAAACGAAAATAAACGTAGCTATTTAAGTTAAAAAACGAAACCCGAAACTTATTTATAAAAAGCTTAGTTTTGTTTATAATATCTTATATATTACTTTAAAAATATAAATTAACGGCAACTACGCGTAATCCGATATAGTTCTTAATATGCGAAAATTAACGTTAACTGAAAAAAAAGTACTTATGAAATAAATTATTAATTTAAATACGTAAACGGTTTTAGTCCGGTATTAATATATTAAAATATAAAGAATTTGCTATTCAAGTAACGTAATATAAAACGCGTAAATATCAATTAGGTATTTAACTTTATTTAACGATAATATAAATTTAAAACTTATTTAAATCGAAAATTAAATTATTAAAGAGTTTTATAGAAAAATTTAATAATATTTCGTAAATAATTTAAACTTATTCGGATTATAATCGCAAAATACGGTATTGTAAAAACAAATATTTATAATTTCGATAAAAAAAGGTTTTAATAAAACCTTTTATGACAGCCGGTAAAATTATTATTAATATTAAATAACGTAAAGAATTTAAATAAACTTAATAAAAAATCGGAAATAATCCATAATATTACAAATTATTAATTTTTAAATATAGACCTGACTTTCATTTATTATCCTTACCGGGAAAAATCACTTTTATACCTGGTTTGCTAATAACTTATTTTTACTCGATTAGAGGATTATTATAAGCGAAAACGGTTAAATAATAAATGAACTAATTTTAATATAAATTAAATATTTCGATAAATATATTCAAACTCGTATTATAAATTCGAAACGTTTTTTTGTTCCCGACAATTGCGAAAATTTCTAGTCCATTAAATTCGAAAATTACTGCAAAATTAATAATATTATTATATTATATATATTTACCTATTTTTTATCGGTTCTAACATTTTAACGTATTTTAATGTTTCGTATTAAAACGTATTTATTTATTATGTATCGAAAGTTTTATACGACTTTACGATATTTATATTTCTAAGGAAAATTTTATCGCCGGCTTTTATAACGCGTTTTAAAGTTATTACAACGGTCGATAATATTAAATCCGGATTTACAATTTCTTTTAATATTAATTACGTTTTTTTAAGTTAAAAATTCCAGTTATACTTATACCGACAGTTTTTTTATTAACCTTTATTAATTTCATTATTTTCTTATTTACAAAAACTTTTAAAAATGTTACCGAAATACCTTAATCAAAACGCTATTTATAAAAGAAAATTTAAAAATTACCAGGGTAGCTCGCGAATAAAGATAACTAAATCGGTTAATCTTTGAACAAAAAAAACCTAATACTTATATACGAAAACTCTGTTTTTCGGGAAAAAAATAATTACCTTCGTAAAACGAACTATATTTTTAATTAAAAAAATACTTATTATAAAAGAAATATAAGCTTTTATAAGTATGAAAAAAAGTAAGAATAAATAATAGTAACTAACAACTGTCGAAAAAAGTTATAACCAAAGGAAATTAGGTGAAAAAACAGAAATATAGCGTTTACGGTAAGCCCTTACAGAATACGCGTATTTATTAAAAAAATAAAAAGGGGTTTAAAGATAAAAATTCCGATAAATTTAAATTAATTTAATATATTATAATGACTTTATTCGAATTTACTATCGTAACGTACTAAAAAAATATATAACTTGCTTATATAATATGTTAATTTATTTAATTTTTCCGAATTACGAAAAACCGTATAAATTCCGTTAAAAATAATCGTCGATAATAACTTATATAAATAAGTTATTTAAAGTTATTTTAAAGTAAAAAGTTAATAAAAAGATTATATTTTAATAAAACTTAATAATTAAGGTAATATAATTTATTAATTTATTTAATTTAATGATACGGTTACGTTTTATTTAAGAGGAGTAAATAAAAATATTAAGTTAAATATATTAAAACCGTAGTATTTAAATTGAGCTAAATATATTGTACTTAATATTTTCGAATACGGTAATAATAAGTAATCTTTACAGCTAAAATAAATTATACGTTTTAATTTTAAAAATCTTTATTCTAAGATTAATAATTATCTAATATCTATAAACTTTAACTTTAATTTAGGTTTTAATGAAGGCTTATACTCGAAATAATACAACTTATTAATATATTTATTTAAGATGTAATTACTTCGTATCTTTAGCTCTGCCTGCATAATACGGCTTGAACCCAACGACCTTGCATATATTTATTTAAGTTATACGGCAACGCTTACTTTTAAAAATTTTAATAAAATATAAACATATTTTAAAAAATTTAGAAATCTATAATTAATATAGAAATTAAGATAAAATTTAAGATGAATAATGATAATAAAGTAAACACTGTATAGTAATATATATATATATATATATATATTAAAAATCGATATTTAAATTTATAAAATTGCTTAAAATTTATATAACAATAACAGGTAATTATATTTCATAATTTCAATAAATTTAAAGACTTACTAACTAATTTGAACAATATATTAATATTACTATTTACAAATTAATATAAAGTTTATAAAGTAATATATGATTTAAATCATATATTTTATATATAACATTAATATATTCGTTATAACCAGGTAGTTATATAACTTAATTAAATAATTTAGTACATTATATTACCTTAATGATAAAGTTTTATTAATACTTTTCCTTTTTATAATCTATTACTTTAATATAACTTTAACATATTTACATTTGTTTTTATTAATAATAATTCTTAACGAAATTTTAAACGCTTTTCGTTATCCGGAATAACTCGATAAATTATCGTTTCTAATTTCTCTTATATGGATTTAATAGTTAAGTTTCGACATGACTAAGCTGTGTATTATAATATTCCAATTTTAGCAGTAAATTTCTATATTACCCGGATGCTCTTTTATATAAATTCATAAAAAATCAATTATTTTCGCGGTTATAAATTAAATTCTATTTGAAAATTATAAATAAAAATTTATTTTTTCAGAAAATTTAGTAATATAAATAGAAATATACATAAATTCGATTCGCCTAATTAGTTTATTTAAATCGGATAATATAATCGAAATCGCCGAAAGCCAAATTTCGAAAATATAAAATGTTAGAATTTTATAGTTAAATTTAATAGGTATATTTTATTTATTTTAATCAGTAAAGGCTTAAAGAACCCTAAATGGGATTAAGTTTCAAAAAGCAATTAGTTGAAGATTCTTAACGCTTTTTTATAATTAATATTTAAAATTTTTAATAGTAAAACTACTAAAAGGTTATCAAGCGGCTATTTTATACTGTTTTAAGATTTACTACGAAAGATTTAATATGTTTTAAGTTTATATTTTTCGGATAATTCCTATTGCCGAATGGTAAAACTAAAGCGTATAAGGGGTATTAAGGTTAGAATTTATGTGCAATACGTAATCGGCCTTAAAATAAAGTTTTTAAAAATTAAAATACATAATATATTATAACTCTAAAAACATTTAATAATTTTTATAGCCGATAATATTAAAATCTTTCTCATATTAATTGTTAATATAATTAATTAAATTAAATAATTATAATAAAATCTGTAGGTTAACGGGATAAACTCTTATAATTTTTAAAACTTTTAAAAAAGAATTAAAATTTATTTAAGTCATTTAATAAATTCTAAAATTAAAAGTTTAACTATACGAAATTTACGTTAAACGCCCGATATTATATTAAATATACTTAGATAAATATTATTTTTAATTCATAAAGCTTATTACCAATTATATAATAATTTAATTCTTAAATTACTTGTTAATTTAAACAACTTATTTTTTTAGGTTTTCGAATTTTTTACTATATAAACATACTAAATTTAGAACTTTTATAATGACTTTTAATGTTTAACGGATTTAATTAAATATTTGGAATTACTAAACTGTATAAATAATTGAAATTTATATAAATTATTATGGTAAAGTACGGTAATAAAAAAGAAAAAGATTTATAATTCAAATAAACGAAACCTTTTAAAAGGGTTTTAATAATAATTAATATAATTAATACTAAGATTTATAAACTTATCAGAGTAAAATAAATCTTATAAAAATTTAAGATTATTTATAATAATATAAATTTTGAGTAATAATAATAGGTTTGTTTTTATTTATTATTATAACTTAAAAAAACTTTTTATAAAATTATTAGCAATTGAATTTTATTAATTTAAAATATCATAAATATTTAATAAGTATATTTCTACTTATATTAATACTTCGAATTATATATAACTTTTAATCCTTCTCTCAGATATTATTTAATTATATTCGAAAATTATCAGAGACGTAAAGCTTTATAAAACGTTACATAATATATATTATTTAAAATTACCAAACTATAAATTTTTAATATTATATTAAAAAAGATAAAAACGGAATGGAATATTTGATACATTAATAATATTAAGGTTAAAATTTTCTATCATTAATTTCGTATTTTTAATTAATTATATAAAAATAATAATAATATAATATAACTATATAATATACGAAAAATACTTATATAGACGATTCGTTCGGTTTTATATACTTTACGACAACGAATTTAAATTAATTAAATTCCTCGGCGGTAAACGTTTTAAAAACATTTTTATAAATATATATATTTCTCCCTAAAGGAGACGTAACTATGGAACCAAATTAAATAAATGGATAAATTATGTTATCGGTTACTAAGCTTTACCAAACCTCAACCTTATAAACTGCCCAGTTATGCCTTTATTAATAACCATTTTTAACGGAATTCTGAACGGTTTTCGCAATCCGGAACAGCCGGACAAATTATCGTTCGTAATCCTTTAATTTATATCGATTTAAAAGTTAAACTTCGACGTTTTTAAACCCGTTATTACTATCTTTTAGTTTTGCCAGCAATTCTTTTATAAGCCGGATATTTTTTAAGATAAATTTATACAAAAACCGATTATTTCCGCCGTTTTAAATTAAATTATATCCGAAAATTAAAAATAAAACCCGATTTTTTTCGGAAAAATTGTTAATATCGACAGAAATATCGATATATTTTATTCGGCCGATTATTTTATTTAAATCGGGTAATTTAATCGAAATTGTTTCCGTTAAGATTCCGGAAATACGGAATATTAGGATTTTATATTTAAACTTAACCAGTATGTTTTAATTATTTTGATTAATAAAAGTTTAAAAAACCTTAAAATTAATCGAAATCAAAAAAATCGTAAAATTAACAAAAAGTTGTAAAGTTATTTTATACGGATTTAAAGTTTATTACGAAAAGTTTAATATCTTTTAAGTTATTATTTAAAATTCCCTTTGCCAAACCGTAAAAGATATAAAGTTTATTAAGGTTAAAATTTATCGGTATTACGTAACAATCGGCTTCGGAATTAGGCTTTTTGTAACTAAGGTATAATTTATCGTTATCGTAAAAACTATTAATAATTACCGTATTCGAAAATATTAGGTAAAGTATTTATCGTATTAATTATTAGTATAATTATTTCGTATCTTTAGTTTAGCCTAGATAATACGGCTTAAACCTAACGACTTTATAAATATATATATATTATATCCGAATTTATTGTATATATTCTATTTCCGTTTATTCGTATAAATCTTTCTACTAAAATTACTTTCAACTTTTATTAAATACAATTACTTATTATTACTTTTTTTAAACTTCTAAACCCTTTACTTTTCTTATAATAAATAGTGTTTTCTTAATAACGTTTATTTTTAATATTCCGGCGTTTATTAAAACCTGGATTTATTACCTTAAAGTAATTATTAATTTGTTAAAAAAATAAATTTATATAAAAGTAATAAGGTGTATTTTTTTAAAAGAATTACCTTTAGTAATCATTTTTATTAGCAAATTTCCTTAGTAATTTCTAATTTTCCGTTTTAAATATCGTCGTTGTTAAATCTTTTTAATAACATGTTTAAGAATTTTCGTAAATAAGGAAATAACCGAATTAATAAGAGTAAATTAAAAAACGATTAATATTAATCTAAGGAAATTCTTTAATTTAGAAATGACGTAATTAAATTTAAATAAAATAAACCCTGCTTCTCGCAATCTCTATTTAATCTTATTAATTATTATACGAATTTTAAATCGGTTATATAAACGGGTAATAAACTTTTTTTAGTAATATAAATAACGTAACGTTATGTAAAACTTTCGATATATAGTAAAGAAAGGTATTTTAATCCAGAAATATAAAATATATAAAAACGTTAAAATAGATAATAAAATAGGTTAATATTATTAATTTACTAATAATATTCGTAATCGTGAAAGATAAAAAAACCTTTCGAACTTCTAATACGTGTTTTAATATATTGATAAAAATACATAATTTATTATTTAACCGTTGTCGTTTATAATAATCCTTTTATTAAGTAACAATAGGTTATCGGTTAATTAATGAAAAATAAAATTTTCTCGGTAAGGACAATATATGAAACTAAAGCCTAGTTTTAAAAATTAACAATTTATATTATTCTAAATCTTTTCTTTATTTTTCTTTACGTTTATTTAAATTTTTTACGATTTTTAACATTTATAATTATTATATGTATGATTATAAAAAAGCTTATTCATATTATTATTTCGTCAAAATTATAGATACGTTTTTTATAATTTCGTATTTTATAAATATAACTCGAATAAACTTATAATACTTCCGAAATAATATTAAACTTTCGTATAAATGCTTTTAATAATTTATCTTTTAATTTTAAGCTATATGAACTTTTTTTTTACCCTTTAGTAAAATTAAATATTTAATTAATTCTTATAAGTATCGTAAAGTATTAAATAAAGAATAAATGTATTAGATTTTTAAAATATTAAAACCGGATAAATAGTATTTGCGATTTCAAGTTAAAAATTCGGTTAATAATCGATTTTCCTTAAGTTAACGTTAATTTTCGCAAATTAAAAATAATATCGGCTTAACAAGTTTTACTAGGACATCGGTGTTTTAAATTAAATTCGACAACGTTATATATTATATAAAGCCGTTTTATATTATTAATTTTAAAAAACAAATTAATAAAAATTCGGGTTTAAAAAAGAACGTAGAAAACGAGTAACTTATTTATATAAGTAACTTCTTTTATAAGACTTAATAGTGAATCTTTTATAAAAAATTACCGTTTTAGTAAATATCGATATAGTATATATTAATGATTATATTAATAAAATAATATGAAATTACTCTAATATGTAAATACATATTTAAATTAAAAAATACTAAAAAGAAGTTATATTATATAACGTATATATAAGAAAAAGTAAACTTCTACTTATTTACAACATGTTTAAAAAACTTTTAATATAATAAAAACATTTCTAATTATTAAGCTATTTTTTAAATATTAAAATTTATCATTTGATTTAATTTATAAGATTTTCAGTATTAATATCTGTTATTATTATATTTCAAATTTTATTTAATAACTTCTAAATTTATATTTTAATAATAATAATATTATATTTAAAACTAACTTTCAATTTAATAAATTTTTAGAAAATAAATACTATAACGTTACATAATATTTAAATTTCTTTTATCTATTTTTAACGTTTTTTAACCGTCATTGCTTTTTAAAAATAACTTCAACTTTAGTTATACCTATGTTTAAATAACTTTAAACTTCTTCTGTAGTATTAAATTTAAACAGATTAATAAGTTAATTAAATCTGTATATATCGGTATATTTGTAATCTTTTAAGGTTATTATAAGTCGAATATTAAAGCGTTTCTTCTTTATAAGTTAGGTTATAAAACATTTATATCTATTTAATAAGTAAAATAAATAATAGTTGTAAAGATCTTTATAATAATATATCTTATTAATTTCTTCTTTTTTCCGTTTTCTTTTCGATTTACATTATTTACGTTTAAATCTTTATTTTATTCTTTTATTATATTTTTATTATTATTTTTCTATCAGCGACGGTTTTTAAAAAATATTATATTTTAATATTCTTTTAGATTATACATTGTAGTAGTATTATTATACAATTATATTAAATAAGCTTTAACGTTTAGCTAAGTACCGCATTTCTAAATCTATTTTTTAAATAATGGTAATAACTATTATATGAAATGCTTTCTATATAATCTCTTTTTATAATAATTTAAACTATAAAGTATTAATATATATTATTATTGTTCTTATTTTTACAATAATATCGTAAATATCTGTGTTTTTATGTTTAATTTTACTCTGGTTTACTAATTTATTCAATCGTATAAAAGTTAAGCTTTTTAATAAATTGTAAAATCGTATAATATAATATTTTTATTTATTACCTTTAAATTTATTAATTTTTAACCTTACTTTACTTTTACGATATTAAACGTATAATTCCACTTTATATTATAATTCGCTATAGTTTTTTAAATTCTCTTTAATTTTTATACCCTACTTATTTTCGTTATAAGAATCATCTTCTTTTTAGTATAAAACTTTTTACACCTTTTTTACGCTATTAACCGTTATAATATAAGAATTTAAATTTGAATTACGGATAATATATTAAACAGATACTATATATTTAAAATTTAACTAAAAATGCGATAAACTATTACTAACAATTAAACCGATAAATACTATATCTAATATTTTAACATACAACAATAATTAATAGTTTTTACGATTAAAATAAATTATATGCCTTAGTTTCGTAAGGGTGTATTTCTGTGAATAACATTTATAACAAAAGCGTCTTTTCCGTAGAGAATATTAAATTAAGTACGCGTAAATACTGAAGTACTCGTTAATAATTATTATAAAAGTAAAGTCTATTACCGCTATAGTTTTTAGTCGGAATTAAAGTAATAAATTCATTTAAATATCTTTTATTTATACGGTTAAAGCAGTAAAGTTAACTATTAACAGTAATTTTAATATTAAGTATTAATTATTATAAATATTATTTCGTATTTATTAGTTCTTATTTTAATTTAAAGTATAGATATTTATAAACTTATACGCTTAACTTATATATTTATATAGTTAATTAATTCGGTTTCAACTATTTTAAATAGAATGAATTTTAAAGCTTTTAGCTACTTACTTATTGCCGATTTAATAGCAAGCTAA
Organism: Monosporascus sp. CRB-8-3; assembly: GCA_004155055.1. NCBI lineage: Eukaryota > Fungi > Ascomycota > Sordariomycetes > Xylariales > Monosporascus > Monosporascus sp. CRB-8-3. The sequence continues at coordinate 63,427 of QJNZ01000358.1, forward strand.
AGCTTGAAATATTTAGTTTTTTACGGTGGCGCTACTTATAAAACGGGTATTAAATAATTTAAAACGATTTATTAAAATATAAACGTAATCGAAAAGTACCTTTTAAACACGTCTTCTTCTTAATAAAGTGGGATCAATATATTTAATAATTGTTTAAAATTATGATAATAATATCGATATTCCGTATAACGTATTATATAAGCGAGTCGGCTAAATTTTTTTAACTTTTTTACCTCTTAACTTTTAAGATTTATTTTTTAATATTAACGTTATAAAACGTTTTATAAAAGAAATTTAAATGAACTTAGATATTTAAAACTTAGTTATAAAATTTTTTATTTTATTTATAATATCTCCGTATTTATATTAAAAAACCGATATTACGGTATATCTTTCCTAACTGATATCGTTTTTAATTCGCGAAAACTAACGCCGACCGAAAGGAAATTTATTATCGAATAAATCCTTAATTTAAATACGCGAGCGTTGTTTATCCGGGTTTAGTATATTAAAAATATAACGGATTTATTACTTAACGTATCGCGATACGCATCGGGATTAATTAAGCGTTTAATTTTATTAAACGGTAAGAAAATTTAAAACGTATTTAAATCGAGAAATAAATTATTAAAAAGATTTATCTAAATATTTAAAGGTATTTCGTAAATAATTTAAGCTTATTCGGATTATAATTACGAAATACGGTATTACGGAAAAGGGTTTTTATAAATTCGACAAATTTAAAGTTTTATAAGTTTTTTTATAATAATAAGTATAATAATTATAAATACCGAAAAGCGTAAAAAATTTAAATAAGCTTAATAAAGAAATCGGGAATAATTTATAATAATATAAATTATTAATTTTTAAAGCTGGGCCTTATCTTTATTTATTATTTTTACCGGGAAAAAGAATTTTTTTCGTTAATTTACCCATAATTTATGTTTACCCGATTAAAAAATTGCTATTAACGAAAACGGTTAAACGATAAATAAACTAGGTTTAAAATAAATTAAGTATTTCGATAAATATATTAAAACGCGTATTAAAAATTTAAAACGTTTTTTTTATTTTTAATAATTACGAAAATTACTATAAAACTAATAATATTATTACATTTTATATATTTATTTGTTTCTGTTATTAATTTTAACCTTTTAATATATTCTATTTTTTCGTATTAAAACGCGTTTATTCGTTATATATTAAAGGTTTTACATAACGTTACGTTATTTATATTACTAAGGAAGATGTTATTGCCAGTTTTTCCAATACGTTTAAAGCTGTCATAATAACCGATAATATTAAATTTGGATTCGTAAAAGTGGAATTTATTTAATTTAATTTTAATTACGTTTTTTCTAAATTAAAAATTTCAGTTATATTTATAGTAACCGTTTTTCTATTTACTTTTATTAACTTTATTATTTTCTTATTTACGAAAATTCTTAACAATATTACTAAAGCAACTTAACGGGAACGTTATTTATAAAAAAAAAAAATCAAAAATTACTAGGGCAGCTCGTCGATAAAGATATTTAAATCGGTTAATCTTTTAACAAAAAGTAATCTTGTATTTTTATACCAAATTACTCTTTTTCGAACAAAAACCGGTTACCTTCGCGAAATAAATTACGTCCTTAGTAAACGCCGGAAAATTAAAAACATACGTTTTTTTAAAAAAAAAAAAGGGAACACTTACTATAATAAAAGTAAAGGCTTTTATAACTAAAAAAGGGTAATAATAAACAATCGCAATTAATAAAGGCTAAAAGTAATTATCGTAAAAGAGTTTAAACGAAAAAACGGAAAAATGGCATTTGCGACAAGCCCGGACATAATGCGCGTATTTATAAGGAAGTTATAAAGACGGTTAGCTATAAGAAATTTAATTAATTTAAATTAATCTATTGCGTTATAGTTATTTTATTTAAATTTGTTATTAAGAAGTGCTAAAAAGTAGCCCATTCGTTTATATAGTCGACTCGCTTATATGATACGTTATAATATAATTAATTATAAGTTACCCTTTTTAATACTTTAATTCATAATAATAGAGTAGTAAAGTTAACGCGATTTAAAAACGATGTTTTAAATTAAATTCGAATAAGTCAACTAGTATAAGTATTCGTAATACAGCCTATAAACGTATAAAGAAAAAGGTCTTAGCTTCGAAAATTTTAAAATATTAATATTAAACTAGAAATATGTAACATTAGTATATTATTATAAATATAATCTTATATCATATTATTAATCGAATAATAAGTATCGATATTATTATAGTAGGTACTAGAGACGCTGTAACGGATAGCCGGACCCGGCATTTAATAACAGCTAGTAAGCCCTAGTTTATAATTCCATATTTCTAGCTACCTGTAGGAAAGAATATGTTCTTTTCGCTCTTTCTTTCTTAGCTTTTAATTTTATAATAGTGAATGAGAATTCGTCCTATCTAGCGAAGCCCTTTGCCCGTGACAGATATTATTCTTAAACTTAAACCGTTTTTTAAAAAAAAGAAAATTAGGTTAAAAGGATTTATATATAATTAAAGTTATAAGATAATGTAGTAAAGTTTAACTAACTATATATTAAATATTAGTTACTATATAAAAGTATTATTAAAAATTTATATAAAAAGAATATAAATAATTAATTAAGGTTAAGCGGTATTATTTAAATTAAATTAAAGATATAAAGTAATTATAATAAGAATTAATAGGAGAAATTTTATACCTACTATACTCGAATACGGTAAGGATTATAAATTTTTACGGTTAAAATAAATTATACGTTTCGGTTACGAAAAGCTTTATTTTAAAACCGATTACGTAGGAATAATAAGTTTCGACTTTAATCAACCTTATATTTTTTAGCTGGTTTAACAAGAGGAATTTTATAAAAGGTAAATATTAAATTAAAGATAGTAAGTTTTTGCCGATAAACTTTAAATTTATATAGAATAATAATATTAAATGTTTTAATTAATTTTCCGATTATAATGTCGATTAAATTTAAGATCTGTTAAATTTTTATATTTAAAATAACCGAAATATTCCGGGTAATTCTGATTATAAACTCTCCGTTTTTAGGAATTATAAAACTTTTACGAAAAACTTTTTATTTAAAATATTTAAATTTTATACGATTTTAAAATAATTAAAAAATGTTATTAGTTCCGATAATATTACCGATATTTCTTTTAAAAATTGGATTTTATTTTTAATTTTTAAATACAGTTTAATTTATAAATGTTAAAAAAATTAAAATTTAAATAGCTTTAAAACGGAAGATATTTGCCGTATAAGGAAGTTAGTAGAAAAACTAAATATAAATGGTAAAAGTTTTAAAAAGTTCGATATTTAATGTTTAATTTTATATAAGCCGAAAAATTATAATCGATAGTTTATCCGGTTATTCCGGATTATAAAAAGCGTTTCAAATTCGATTATGAATTATTATTAATAGGAGCAGGACTTGCTAATTTATAAAAAGATTAGGTTTTATTTAAATTTTATAGTTACGATTTTATTAAATAGAATTATAATAATATATACTTTTACTTTTTATATAAAGGTTATAAATAATAATTCATTCGATTATATTATATAATAAAAACTATTTAAAATTCCAATTAAAATTTCGTTAATTAAAGTAAAACTCTTAAGTAAAAAAAGATTTTAAAATAAGATATTTAAGAAATAGCTATTTTATATTGAAATTCTTTATACTATTAAAATTAAATTAAATTAATAAAATAAAAACATTATTAATCTTTTAATATTATTTAAACTTAACTTAATAATATGTAAGCTAATTAAGTAATTATTAAATTAAGTTATATTATTTATTTTAAATAATAAAATACTTTAGTTAATTTAATAATAATTAATAATAATAAGTAATTCTTTTAATAAAATTAAATTATAAATTAATATTATTTAAAAATAAAACTAGTATATTAAATATTTTAAGCGGTTTATTTCTATACTAGTATTAAATTAGTAATTAAGCCTATTAACTTATGTAAAGTCGTTAGGTTTAAGCCGTATTATCCAGGCTAAGCTAAAGATACGAAAAAATTATACCAATAATTAATACGATAAATACTTTACTTAAAATTTTCGAATACGGTAATTATTAATGGTTTTTACGTTAACGATAAATTATACCTCGGTCGCGAAAAGCCTTATCCCGCAGCCGACTGTTACGCAACGCCGACAAGCTTCGACCCTGATAAACCTTATGCTCTCTGGCTGGTTTGGAGCCTATTAACTTATAATTACTATATTAATTATCCGGTTACGTAACCCGATTTATTTTAACCTTTTTCCGAGCTTAGATTAATTAGGTTATAATATAAAACTTTTTCTTTAATATATTATTTCTTTCTATTTTACAGGGTCGAATAATTAAAATTCGTTCTCGTAAAATAAAATTATAATACACTTTAATAAACTTAATCGAATTTAAAAAATTTAACATTATACTGTAATTCTTATATTTTCTAAAAAAAAACTTTATTACGGAGTAAGCTTTTATTAAATCGTTAGCCCGTCTTTCTAGTATACGCTGCTAACATTAATAGCACCGTGTTTAAAGTATAAAATTCGTAAATTATATCTTTAGTTTTTAAATAAATAAAATAACTATAAGCGTTTAAGGTTTAAATTCTTAATACCTGTAAAGGTTTCCGATAAAATAAATATTATTACTTAAAATACTAGTTAGTAGAGTTATCCCTTTTTACCGCTACATTTTAAAAGGGTTTTACCGTTATTTCTGTTATTATTAATAAAAGCTTTTTCAGAAATGCTAATTCGTATTTAGATTTAATAGGTTTTTAAACGGTTTCGAAATTTAATTAATTCGTTTTATTAAACGAGGCAATTATTAAATGTTTTAAACGTATATCGAGAATTTATTTTACCTTATATACTGGTATAAATTTCTCTTCTTTTCTATTATATATTTACTTTACTTATGTTTATAATTAACTTATACGAGGAAATATAAAAAATTAAATAAAATATGATTTTCAGTAATAGCTTAAATACGTACTTATTTTTAAAAATTTATAGAGTTACTTTATGGCCCAATAGCTCAGTGGTCGCGAGCCTGGGTGTCTTTTTCAATTGCGACAGACTTGGGCACCCTGTTTCGGTTAGTCTTAAGAAACAGCTGGTTCAAATCCAGCTTAGGCTACCGTTCCTTTAAGTAACGCCAAACCTAAAGGAACTAAACTATTGGAACTTCGGCTCCGCTACTATGTCGGCAATAACTAGAGTAATTAGTAACTTTGGGAACCAATTAAATTAATCGTATACGTAATCGTATTTGTTACCGTATCAGAAAACTCCCATTAATCGGGTTTTTTATCCGGCCTTTTAAAAGGTACGGTTTTTAAAGGTACCTTCCGGTCGCGTTTGTAAGAACTAATATGTATATATGTAATGTATGGATCAGTTACGTTAGATACCTAATAGTATATATTCTTATAGAGTTACTTTATATAAGTCGATATATTTAATATTAAGCTTTTAATTTCGTTATCTTATTATAATATTTTTAATAATTAAAAATAAAATTTATAACATTAATCCTTTTTAATTTTTTCTATTAATAATAGTTATATATTTAATTACTTATAAACTTAAATTTTATTTTTATTTCCGCCCATAATTATTGAAGTTATTTTAATTAATGAATTACTTTATTATTACTGGCTGTTTTAATACGTATTTTATTTTATATCTTTTAAGTAAATTTGGAATTATTTGTTATTAAAATAATTTTAATACTTTAATAATGATAAATTTTAAAGCTAATAATATTATAGGTATTTTTATACCTTGATTATAGTATTTGTAATTAATATAATACTATATATACATTTTTAACGTTTAGTTAATTTTTCCTATATAGTCGTTATTTTCATAATTATTTCAATGTATATTATTAAGTTTTGCTAAAATTTAAAAGTAAAAGTAATATCTTTATTCGCAATAATTTCCATTAATAGTTTATATATATTAAATAAATATTAAAAGAAAATATTCATTATTTAACTATCGTCCGTATTTCGTAATATAGTAAAAAAAATAAGCAGTCGTATATCGATTTATAATTACGAATATATTATTATAATATGCGTTTTTTACCGGGGTTTTTTAATAAAGAAAGTTTTATAATTACTTAACGACTACTACTAATTATATCTTTTCGTATGACGTGCCATATATATAAGCGAGAAACATATATAAGCAGGATATTTTTTTAGCTATTTTAACTATTTATTTTTAATCATTTATTTCTTAACACTAACGTTATAGAACGCCTTATAAAGGAAACAAAAATAAACCTAGTTATTTAAATTAAAAAACGAAATCCGAAAATTAATTACAAAAAGTATAGTTTTATATATAAAGTTCCATATTTTATTTTAATATACCGTTTTAATGGTAAATACGTCCGAACCGATATTATTCCTTTTTTATAAAAATTAATGTTAACCAAAAAAAAAATCGATTATTGACTAAATCCTTAACTTAAATACGCAAACGTTTTTTATCCGGCTTTAATATGTTAAAGATATAGCTAATATATTACTAATTTAACGTATTACGGAACGTATCGGAATAAATTCAGCGTCGAACTTTATTAAACGGTTAAAAAAACTTTAAACGTATTTAAATTGGAAAACTAAGTATTAACGGATTTTATTTAAAAATCTAAAAACATTTTATAAATAATTCGAATTTATTCGAGTTATAATCGCGAAATACGGTATTATAAAAAAGGATATTTATAATTTTAAAAAGATTAGATTTTTAATAAGGTTTTTAATAATAACGGATATAGTAATTATTAATACCGAAAAACGTAAAAAATTTAAATAAACTTAAGAAGGAAATAAGAAATAGGTTATAATTATTTAAGTTATTAATTGTTAAAATTAAATTATACCGTTATTTATTTTTATAATAAAAATTAATTATTTTAGGTTTTAATATTTTAATAATTTATTATTAACAGCTAATTAAAATATCGTATTAAATAATAATAACTAAATAATAAATAAATTAGGTTTAAAATAGATTTAATATGTTGACAAATATATTTAAACGTATATAAAAGGTTCGAAATATTTTTTTATTTTCGACGGTTACGAAAATTATTATTCGATAAAAATCGAAAAATATTATGTTAATTACGATATTATTACGTTTTATATACCCGCGTATTTTTCGTATCGGTTTTAATTTTTTGATATATTTTATTTTTTTTTATTTTAAAACGCGTTTATTTGCGGTATATCGAAGATTTAATATAACGTTATTATATTTATATTATTAAAAAAAAAAATTTTCGCCAGTTTTTACGATATATTCTAAGTTGCTATCATATCCGATAATATTAAATCTGGATTTGCGAAAGTTAGTTTTATTTTATTCGATTTTAATAACGTTTTTTCCGAATACGAAATATTTTTAGTTATATTTACGTTAATTGTTTTTCCGTTAATTTCCGCCGGTTTTATTTTTTTATTTACCAAAACTTTTAAAAATATTTATAAAGTAATAAAGACGTTATTTATAAAGGAAAATTAAAAATTATTAAAGTAGTTCGTTAATAAGGATATTTAAGTCGGTTAATTTTGTAACAAAAGGTTATATGTTACTGTTATATAAAGCCGTTTTTTTCCGGGAAAAAAACGTTTAATTATACGAAACGAATTATATTTTAAGCAAACGTTATAGGATTAAGAATAAACGTTTTTTAAAAAAAGGAATATTTATTATATAAAAAGGATAAGTTTTTTTAGCTTAAAAAGAAGGGGGTGGTGAAAAAATACAGTTAATAATAGTTGAAAGAGGTTGTTATAAGAAGGTTAAGACGAAGGAACGGAAATATGGCGTTTGTAATAAGTCCGGATATAATGCACGTATTTGTAAAAAAGTTGTAAATATATTAAGCTAAAAAAATTCCGATTAATTTGAATTAATATAATATATTGTTGTTAAGTTATATTATTATAACTTTACTTTTACGTAAATATTATTATAATATAAAGTCTTTTATACTTTTAATGTTATTTTCAAAGAATGATATATTTAATTTAATAGTTTTAAAGTTTTCAATGTATATTAAGTATATATATAATTAATATTAGTATATATTTTTTTATTAGCTTCTTGTTATGTTTCTGGGTATTTAAAAATTATTCTTTTTTATTTTTCGAGTAAACCGTTATAATCCCGTTAAACTTTTTTAAAATATATCTTTAGTAAATATATTTTCATAGTATCGATTTGCCGTTATTTTAGGCATTCTTTTAATATTTAATATAAAATTTACTTGTTTATTAATAAAATTACTATTTTATTTTTTAATTTCTTACAGTAAATAATACCGTCCTCGAAACTTAAACGTTATTATACGTAATATAATTATCGTTAGATTAATATTATCGTAAGTACGAAGTAAGTAAAGATTTTATAATTTATATATATTTTAATCTAATATATTATTCTGTATAACAATACTTAAATTTTTTATTTTTTTTATCGATTATACGAAACTATTCATAGTTAGTAAGATAATTTAACATTATTTTATATAATTTATTTAATTAAAAGGTAATAAAGTGTTAATTCTTTTAACCGTTTTGTAAATAAAAAACTATTTTTAAGGTAAAATTTAAAATGTCCGATTTTAATTACACTTATTTTTAAAGTAATATATTATTTAAATTAGTTTATTTGTAATGGTATTTTTAAGCTATTAAAAAGACTCCTTTTATAACTGTGGCTTATATAAGGTAAAGTGCTATTAAGGTATCTATCTATATACATATATATAGGGAGCTAATCTATTTACTAAGTATATGCATAAACTGGTTTTATAAACGTAACCGGGGAACACCTTTTAAAAACCGTTTTTTTTTAGTTAAAAACCGGAAAAACGTAATACGGGTTATGTAATACGGTAATTAACGGTAAGATATACCCGATTAATTAATTAATTCTTAACGCTTTTAATCGTAATTAGTTTTACCAGTTACCTTTTAATTATCGCCGACACGGTAACGGAACCGATGCCCTAATTAGTTTAGCTTTTTTTAAGCTGGCGTTACCTAAAGGAACGGTAACTTAAATTAGATTTAAATTAGTTATTTTTTAAGATTAACCGAAATAAAATGCCTAAGCCTGTCGCAATTAAAAAAGATACCTAGGCTCGCGACTACTGAGTTATTAGGCCATAACTGTAGCTTATAAAAACCCTTTATCTTTTTAATAACTTAATTATTAGAAGTACTATTTTTTAAAATTATTATATAAACTAGTCGTAGTAATTAATAAATCCGAGTAATTCCTTTATTTTTAAAATATAAATAAGCGCTTTTTATTTTTTTTAATTAAAGTAAATCTAATAATCTTGAATTTAATATATTTTAAATAATAATCTATTCTTTAAAAAGATTTAATTTTAATTTGTATTTCGAATAAGTAAACATATCGTTAAGGTAATATATAACGAAAAGTTAAGGTATTTTCGAAATATATAATTAATTATGCATTAAAAAAGTATAAATGCATTTATAAGGTTGAAAATTTCATAGAGATTTAAATAATGTATATTAAATCTTAGGATTCTGTTTATATTTATTACGTAATTTTATTTAAATTTCGTTTTACTTATTTCGAAAGTTTAATAACGTAAATTATTTAATTCCGTAAATTTAATATATTATTTCTGTAATAAAAGGTAATAAAGTTTTATTATTAACGGTATTATCGTTAGGTTATTAATAATCGATAATAAATCGTTGTTTTCTATTTTTCTTATATACGAAAAATATCGGATATCTAGCTGGCGATTTAAAACGATATATATATGTTTTTAATTTATCTTTTTCTTTAAATAATTCCGAAGTAGGTAAAAGTATATCTCGTTTAAGTTGTAAATAAAATCTAAGATAAATATTTTATATTATTTTAAGATTATTTCATAGGTATTTCTTTCTATAGTTTTTACTGTTATATTTATATATTATTAAGTATTTATCGAAATGCTATTTTAAAAATTTTAATAATACTTTATACAAGGTAAAGTGCTATTAAGGTATCTAGCTAGCTATATACAGGAAGCTGATTTATTCACTAAATACATGCATAAAGGATTATATAATACAACTGGAAAACACCCCCTTAAAACCCGTCCTTTTTTAACCAAAGGCCGGAAAAACGTAATACGGGTTATTAACACGGCAACTAACGATAAGATATATCCGATTAATTAATTAGTTCCTAACGCCCCTAATCGTAACTAGTTTTACCAACCACCCTTTAATTATCGCCGACACGGTAACGGAACCGAAGCCCCAATTAATCTAACTCCTTTTAAACTGGCGTTACCTAAAAAAACGGTAACCCAAACTGGATTTAAACCAGCTATCTTTTAAGATTAACCGAAACAAGGTACCTAAGCTTATCGCAATTAAAAAAGACACCCAGGCTCGCAACCACTAAGCCATTAGGCCTAATAATACTTTATATTCTTTTAATATATCCTGTTTTTTATCTATATTACATTTTTATACATATATTTATTATTTATATGTGTTTAATATTAAGAAATAAGCGAAAACTTACTTAATAAATTTTAACATTAATTAAGCCCTTATATGAAAGTAAATCTGCCTTTTTAAAAGTTATATCCTATTTTATTACTAATGTAATACCGAAATTACGGGTTTAATTTTATATATAGATGGTTTAAGGTAATTAATTTCGCGTTTAATTTATTCGTCGTTATAAGCAAATTGGTAATATTTTATAATAGTTTTAATTAATCTAATATTTTCGACTTAATATAATTCGTAATTATAATTTTATAGTTTATTATTATAGTATATTAATTTTTCTTTTAATTCGTATTCACACGATTATAACCTTGTTTTTTATAATTTTTTAAAGCGTTACAGCTTTTTTAATATATTATAATTTAAATATTTTACGTGCTTTACGGTTTTATTTTAAACGGCGGTCCGCATTTAAAATCGAAAATAAGTTTCATAATTTCTTTATTATATTTACGTTTTAATATTATATTTTCTTTAATTAGTATTATATTTACTCTACTTATTTTTAATAGTACTTCCATTATTATTAATATAATAGTTTTTGCATAGTAACGGTTTTTTACTAGGTGTTATATTGTAAATCCTTTTTGAATTTTACCTTTTCCATTTAGATTTCCGAATTTATAATAAAGGCCAGTTAAAGTTGTAAATCGGTAATACGTCGTTAGTAATATTTTTATATAGTGTTTTAAATATTTTTTTTTTAATATTTAAACATTGTATTATTTAATATATTAAAAGTGGTTTTTTGTAACTATAAATTTCTTATAGCTAACTTTATAATATTACTACTAGTTTTATTTATTAATTTTCTTTTCTTTTTTAAAATAGATTTTTTTCCTACTGTATTCGGGTTATACGTAAATAATTTAATTCATTTTTTAGTATACCGGCTAGTCCTTTTTTTAATTTCCTTATTTTTCATACTTTTATTTTTAATATTCCATTTTTTAGATTTTTTATTTTTAATATTGCGTATATCCGATTATGTTGATCTGGTTTTTTTAAGTATATGTTATTTAATTTAAATTTATTATTTTAATAGTTAATTCTGTAATATTAGTTATTAATTAGTACCTGGTATAGTACTTGGACTTTTTCGAATCTTTATTATATCTTTTCTTCGAGTATTAGTAATTATCTCGAATTCGGATTATATTAATTTTTCTTTTATAATTTAAGTATATAGTAAATCTCGAATGTTTTTATTATATTAATTTAATTTTTATAAAGCTGTATTAAGTGTTAAAAAAGTTAAAATATTCGTTTCATTTTTTTGTTTAATTAAATTTATTAAATTATAATTATAATATATATTAATCTTTTTCCTACTATCGGTTAAACTATCGATTTTAAACTTTAAAAGCGTTTATAAAATTTTTATTTACCCCTATAAATAATTTAAAGTTCTTAATTTCGTTTTAAATATTCTTTTTTTTAATTTTCTATACAAGGTCGTGAGATTTAAGCCGTATTATCGAGGCTAAGCTAAAGATATAAAATAATTATACCAATAATTAATACGATAAATATTTTACCTAATATTTTCGAATACGGTAATTATTAATAGTTTTTACGGTAACGATAAATTATATTTCGGTTGCGAAAAACCTTATTCCGAAACCGATTATTACGTAATGCCGATAAGTTTCGACCTTAATAAACCTTATACTTTTTGGCTAGTTTAATAAGGGAATCTTAAATAATCACTTAAAAAATATTAAATTTTTCGCGGTAAATTTTAAATCCGTATAAAATAACTTTGTAATTTTTCGCTAGTTTTACGATTTTTTTAATTTCGATCAATTTTAAGGCTTTTTAAACCTTTATTAATTAAAATAACTAAAATATACCGGCCAAGTCCGAATATAAAATCCTAATATTCCGTATTTCCGGAATTTCGATAAAAACGGTTTCGATTAAATTATCCGATTTAAATAAAATAATCGGCCGAATAAAATATATCGATACCTCCGTCGATATTAATAACTTATCCGAAAAAAATCGGGTTTTGTTTTTAATTTTCGGATATAATTTAATTTAAAACAGCGGAAATAATCGGTTTTTGCGCAAATTTATACTAAAAAGTATCGGGCTTATAAAAAAATTGCTGGCAAAACTGGAAAATAACGATAACAGGCTTAAAAACGTCGAAATTTAACTTTTAAATCGATATAAGCTAGAAAATTATGAAACATAATTTGTCCGGTTATTCCGGATTGTAAAAACCGTCCAGAATTCCGTTAAGAATGGTCGTCGATAAGGGCATAACTGGGCAGTCTGTAAGGTTAAAATTTAATAAAGCTTAGCAACCGATAATACAATTTATTTATTTGTTCAATTTAATTCCACGGTCACGTCTCCTCTAGGGAGATTTAATTTTCTATATAATTTATTTATTAAGAAATCGTTTTTATTATTTACTCATTCTGGTTAAACTATTTGGTTACGGAATTTTACTGTATAGTAGTTCGTTTTTTCTTAATAGTACCGAAATTAGCCTTTAAATCTTTTAATATTTATTAGCAAATATAATAATTTATTAGTAACGCATTAAAATGATTAAAAAGGCTTTAATTTATATCCCTAGAACTGTAAAAATAAAAGAGTTAAACGTTATATTTAACTGCTCCTACCGGGGTTGAAAATAAGTAGCCCAGGATTAACGAAGAATAGAATACCAGGTTAAAAACGCAATAAATGCAGACATAGAAATATCTTGTATTTTCGTCTTTTAATAAAATTAACATCCTGATTTACCTATTTTATATTGTACTTAAAGTATTATCTTAAATTGGTACGCTTAGCGTAACGGCGCTTAAAACCAGATTTATTTAAATAAATCGGTTTAGTTTTAACATTAAGGCTTTAAAACCTTTTAGTAGTATTAATTTAAAAGAAAAGATGTCTGTATATACAGGGCCGTTACTAATTAAAAGCAGAGATTCGTTAACGTAATAACGTTCGAAAGAATTAAAAAAAAACTAAGATCAGTTTTAGAAAAATAATAGCGTTTAAAAAAGACGTAGTAAATTAAATAGACAGCTTTAACGTAAAATAACTGATAAAAATATTCGCTTAGCTGTTAAATAAGAGTAATATTGCGAAAAGAATAAATACATACATTGATTAGAACGGTTTCGGCTTTAAATTTAACGAGGAAAATCAGCTGCGAAATAATAACTACTAGGAAATATTTACAACGGTTAGTTAAGTAACTTTAATAATAATTAAATAATTTAATAGTAATTTTAAAAAACTGACGTATTTTAATAAAGATAAATTAACCTTACAGTTATTACTAACGTTAAAAAAGCCTTTATAATAATCGTTATTAAATTTATAAGAAAAAACAGAAATAATTAAAGTATTAAAATATATATATAAAATAAAAGATCTAGATTTGTAAATAAAATTTTAAATTTGGCTTTAATTCGTTAAACAAGATAATTAAAAAGTAATTAACGTTTAATTATATAATTAACTTTAAAATCCTAGTATAATAGTATATTAAAATCGATATACTTATTAATACTAAATAATAAGATACAATATTTAATAACTGGATTCGAGATTATAATAATAATATTTACCAAGGCCTAATAAAAATTATTTCGTTAATGTTTAATTATAATAGTAAATCAGGTTTATAATAACTTTATCGCCGAATTTTAATAGAAAGATTTTAAAAAAAAGTAATAATAATTATAATGCGAAGTAAAATAGATAAAACAAGCCTTTATAACATAAAATAAAATAACTATTTTATTTTATATATAATAAATACGGCTATATAGCGAAGGACTGCGCGAAAGAAATAGTGTAAAATTCAAAGTTAGCTTTATTCCGAAAGGGATAAAGGATTTATATGAAACGGAAAAAAAAGTTTTTAATATGTTTTAATATAAAGGTAAGGTTAAAATGGCTTTATAGCAACCCCAGAGCTATAAGGGCCTATCGGCAAATATAATAATATATAATTAAAAGGTTAAAAGAATGAAAAGAGTTTAATTTATAGACATAGAATTATACAAATAAAAAGGCTAAAAACTATATTTAGCTATTCCTATCCCAGTTAGAAATAAGTAACCTAGGATTAGCAGAAGATAAAATACCGGGCAGAAAATATAACGCAATTGTCGATAATATTAAAGTTATTGGAAAAGGTCTTTTAAATGAATTTTTTAATATTATTTTTACGTTTTCTAGGTAGTTCTTTATAGTTCGCTTAAACCAGTTTAAAGTTATTTTTATTAGGAATATTATTAGGTTAAGATTTTAATTTAGGAGCTTATTAAGCTTTTAAAACCGAATATATATTTATAATTAGATAGAAAATTTAGATATTATTTTTCTATTTAAGGCTAGGGTTTTCTAATTTTGATTTTCGAGATTTTAGTTAAAACCGTAAAAGTTATTATAGTTTAGTCCGCATATTACTAAATTCTAAGCTTTAACTTTTTAATTTTAATTTAAAGTTATTAAGTAGTTATTTTTAAGTATTCGGTATTAATTTAATAAATTAAATCTTAGGTATAGTTCTACGAGGTTATTAATTAAAAGTTAATAATATGTAACGACTAAGTTGGTTAGTTAATTATTAAACTAAGTTATACGGTTTATATTAATAGTTTTATAGTAGATTTTAAGTAGTAAAATAATATAAAGTAATTTAAGTAATTAAGTTATATTATAAATTAACGCTATTTAGTAATGTAACTAATTAGAGTATATATATTAAATTGGTTTTGAATTTATTATTATTATATTAAATATGGTATATAAATATCATAACTATTTTTAATACCACTTTTATTTTCATATATTTATATCTATGAAATTTATAACGAATTAAAATATATTAATATTAATATTAATTTAAAGTTAAATGTAATAAATATAAAAAAATCTTTTTTATTATATATTATTCAAATATTATTTTATAAAGTAGGATAGAAAATTATAAATAATAATAAAAACTGTTAAAAAAAATTAAAAAATAATAAGAAATATATATAATATATTATACATAAATTATATTAAACTTTTACTATTTATGTTACGACTTAACGGAGAGGGGGTCTCGGAAATGGTCTTAGCGGACCGAAACAGGATTTAAATAAGTCGGGTTACGTGATTTGGATTTTTTTTATGGATAAGATTTAATTAAATTTATATAAATCTAATATCTTATAACTTTATAAAGATGATAAGATTTATAAAAATCCTGGTTTTTACGAAGAATATATACGTTCGTTATTTTATAATTTAGATAATATTAGTTTATAATATAACTTAATTATTTAAAATATTTTTAATATTATTAAACGTAATTAAGTTACTTTCGTTATTTTAATTTTTACAATATAACTGTTAATATAAACGGTATAACTTGGTTTAATAGTTGGTTAATTAATTTAGCTGTTATACATTATAGGTTTTTATTTAGTAATATTGTTAAATTTTAAGCAATTTCCGTTAACATTATATCTACTAGTAGATAAATCGAGAAGTAACTCACTTATAAGGTTTTTAAAGAAATTATAAGTTTCGATAAGGAAAAAAAACGTCCCTGCTTTTTAGTAAACGAAATTTTGAAAAAACTTAATGTTATTATGAACCGTATTACTTAACTTAAGAAAAAAAAAAGGTGACCTTATTGCTTTATTTCAGGCTGCGTATAAATGTTTTAAGGAAAAGGGTAAGAAAGAAGTAGAAAAAGGGGCGAAAGAAATTTTTTTCTGAGGTAAGAATTTTCACATAATTTAGATAATAAATACCAAAAAGCTTGGAAAAGTTTTAAAGCTGTTTAGGCCTGAAGTTTTAATAGAATATTTACTAAGTTATAACTATTTTTAACTTAATATAAAATATATTTTAGGTATTTTCCTATTAAACTTGTTATTTTTATAGTCCGAATAGAATTTACGATAAAGTTGTTAACCGGTAACGTGGTTATATGGTTTGAATTTGCGTTTCGAAAATACCTTATTTTTTTTTTCTTAAATAGTAAAGCCTAGAAGTTTTAGTGGTATATAATGATTACGAAAAATTCGAGAACGTTTTAAGAAACGTTTTCGGAATAATGGACGAAAAATCTAAGGTAAAAATTTAAATTAAGAAATTACGTTAGAAAAAAGCCGCCTTAACTTATAATAATATATTTATTTAATTAGTATTCAAGATCGAATAGGAATAAAAGGCCTTTATAACCAAATTTTTTAATGGCTTTAAAAAAGAAATTTAGGAGGAATTGTTTAAAGAAAATCGACTTTAAAATTTAGCCGATTATATTACAATAACGGTTAAAATCGACAATTAGCACTATGTTTAAAAGACGCGATATTTTAAGGTACGATAAAGTAATTAACTTAAATATATGGCAAGCGTTTTACGATATGCCAATATATTTTATAGTACGGAATTAAGCTTTATAAAAATTAAAGCGGTTTAACGATAAAAACGGCATTTATTTAAGTGCTATAATTGTAATAAGATAGAACATAAGACTTTTTAATATAAAGTACCTAAGAAATCCCGGCGAAATAACTGGAGTTCCGTATCCGAAAAATAATAATAAAATAATAAGAAAGATAATAAGAAATCAGTTAATATAATTCGATTATAATATATAACGGTATAGTAGTACAAGGATTATTTAGGATAAAAAGTTTTTATTAAAAAAAATTATTTGCTTAATTTTAATAAAGGAAATAATAATAAGAATAAAATTAACTGGTTTTATAGAAATGGTTATAACAATATTACGAATAGAAAAAAAACTTTTATTTAGGAGAATTAGAATAATATACGAAAACTTATGGTATTTATTATAGAAAACTTAAATATTGATTTTATTAAAAATAAAAGAAAGTAATTTAATAACATATAATCCGGATGTATTAGAAAGGATTCGACTTTAAATAATAAAAAAGAACTAATAAAAATAATTAATAGTAATATTGATATTTACGGTTATTTGCGGAAAAAAACAAGATTAGCTAATAGGTAGTATTATAAAGCTGGCTACCCGGGGAATTATGCTTATAAAAAGACCTTTTTTGTTATTTTAAGTGGTATGATTATTAGACGGAAAAGCAGTTAATTTAAAAGATAATGGAAAAATATTGTTAATAAGTTATTATTAATTTAAGCGTTTAATTAACTTTTACTATAAACTTAGAAGATAAAAGAGTAATTAAAGAAAAGATTAAGAACTTTACTAAGAAAAGCTAGTGGAATTCGGAAAATAAGGAAGAATGTAATAACTAATAGGAGAATAATAGTTCGTAAATAATATTGTTAAACGAGGAAATAATTAAAACTTTTACGGAATAAGCCTACGAATAACGGGATATACGATAATAATTTAAGTAATTCTAATATTAAATAATATAAATAGAAGAATAATTAGATGAATTTCGAACGTAAAACGATTAAAATAAAAAGACATCATAAAAACTTTTATAAATCTTAAAAAAGTAACGTTATTTATAGAGAAGTTAAAGGCGAACGAGAAGAAAAAGGTTAGATTATAATATCTTAAAAAAGCTCTAAACGTAATAATCGGAGCTACCGGTAATAATGCCATTACTATACGGGTACGAATTAAAAAAAACTGGTATACAGTAATAATGAACTGTAAAGTAATAACTGCCAATTATATTGATCCGGAGGTAATAAACTAGTTTAAGCCATTATAGAAGGAAAAAAGTTACCTTTATAAGGTTAAAAATACCGAAGGTTAAAAATTTGCTTATAATAATGCATAGGTTAAATATGAGATTGATTATTTTAAAACTATTATTAAAGAAAGAAGGTAAACTATTAATTTTAATATTATCTTATTAAATAAATTTGATATAATTCTAGGAAAACTATAGTTACGTTAATATAACCCTTTAATTAATTAGGAAATTAATTAAGTAAATTTCCGTTTATTTTTTATTATAAGGAAGAAAAAAAAATTTAGGACTTTAATATTTAATTAATAAGAATGATATATGTAGGTATAAGAATACGATAAAAATTTTATTATTTAAGAAAATAAGATATATTTAAAATAAAAAGTATAATAGAAAAATACGGCGCGTTATTGCGAACCTTAAAGCACGATTTTGATAAATAAATGATAATTTATAAATATAACCTGAAGAATTATTAGAATAAATAATAAGGGTATTATTACGATATTATAAGTATAAGAAATTTTTTTAAGAAAAATTTGATATGAAATTATTATAATATAGCGAATGGGATTATGAAATAGTTTTTAAAAACGGTAAAACGATTATTTTTTATCTTATTTATAATTTAAATGAAGTAAAACTATCCATTTTTCGCGATTATTTAAAAGATAATTTATGAAAAGGATATATATAACGTTTTAAATTGTTAATAAAATATTTAATATTTTTTATTTTACGAAAAAGCGGAAAATTACGATTTGTTATGGATTACCGATAATTTAACGATATTACTGTTAAGGATAAAATATTATTATTTTTAATTACCGAAATTAAAAATTAATTATAAGATGTTAAATAGTTTATAGTTTTAAATTTACGAGCAGGGTATAATTAGATTTAAATTAAATTAGGAGATAAATGGAAAATAGTTTTTAAAATAAAATATGGATTATTCGAATACTTTGTTATATTTTTCGGATTTACGAACGTATTAGTAATTTTTTAATAGATAGTTAATTATGTATTCCGGAAGTACCTTAATATTTTTGTTATATGTTCCCTCGACGATATTCTTATTTATTTAAAGATAGAAAAGAAACATATAAGATATGTTTATAAGGTTTTATAAGTTTTATAGGCCGTTAATCTTTTGGTTAACGTAAAAAAAAGTATTTTTTATATTTAGGAAGTTAAGTATTTAGGATATATTAGAATGGATTTTGAGAAGATTATTGTAATTAAGGATTGGAAAATACCTATTAACGTTACGGAGGTGTAATTATTTTTTGGATTTGTTAATTATTCCCGATAATTTATACGATATTTTAGTAAGATTGTAATGTTTTTAATAGAATTTATTAAGAAAGACCGACAATTTACGTAGGCTTTAACCGTAAAAAAGGCTTTTTAATAATTTAAAACCGTTTTACTAACAAGCCCGTTTTAATGATATACGACTTAAATAAATTAGTGGAATTTGAAACTGATGCCTTAGATTTTATTTTAAGAGCAGTAATTTATTAATGAGATAATTAAGGAAGATTATATTTTATTACTTTTTATTTTTATAAGTTATATACTATTAAGCTGAATTATCTTATTTATAATAAAGAATTTCTGGTTATTATTAAAGTTTTTAAGGAGTTTAGATATTATCTTAAGGGAAATTAGCATTAGGTAAAGGTATATACAGATTATAAAAATATCTTTTATTTTATAATTATTAAAAAGTTAATCGGACGATAATTACGTTATACGGAATACTTTTTAAAGTTCGACTACGTTATTATCTATTGCAAAAAATTAAAGAACAGTAAAACAAACGTTTTTAATAAACAACCAGATTTAAAAGACTTTAAAATAAAGATATAATAGATTATATTCGATTAAATACCAGAAGGATATTTATAGTAACGATATATTAATATTATTAGAATATTTATACTAAATATATATCAGGAAATATAACAATACTATAATAATTTATTTAAAGATTAAAAAACAGATAAAATTTACGAATTAGAAGAATATTAAGAAAATTTAATACGAGAAATATACGAACATTAATTATACGGACATCCAGGGATTTACAAAACCTTAAAACGCTTATAACGAATATATTATTTCCCTAAAATAAAATTAATAATATAGAAAGTTATATAACGGTACGATATTTGTGCTAAGATAAAAACTAAACGATATAAATTATATAGAGAATTATAACTATTATTAGTTGCTAACCAACTATGGGATTTAATTATATAAGATTTTATTACGAAGTTTTCTTTATTAGAAAACCTAATTACAGGAGTATATTATAACAGTATCTTTGTAATGGTTAATTAATTTATAAAATTTTCCTATTTTTTATATTATAATAAGGATATAAATGCCGAATAAATAGTATATATTTTTTTCTAATACATCTTTAGCGTACACGGATTGCTATTAGAAATCATTTTAAATAGAGGTATATCTTTTATTTTAAAGTTTTAGTCAAGTTTAATAATATAATTTAGTTTAAACTATAAATTATTAACCGTTTTTAGATTATAAATTAATAAATAAACGGAAAAAATTAACTAAATGTTAAAAATATATTTACGATGCTATATTAATTACGAATAAAATAATTAGGTTAAGAAATTACTTATTACATAATTAGCTTATAATATTAGTTATTATAACGGTATTAAAATAACTTTAATAACTGTTAATTTTGGTTTTACCTTAGAAGTTTATAAGGAAATGCGAAAAGAAGGATTAATTAATATTAAAATAATTTTTACCTTAGAATAACTTAAATAATTATACTAAGAAATGAAGATAAAATTTTAATTTGTACGCGATTAAATAAATAAATATTATAACTAGAAAAGGTTAAAAGGATTGATTTTCTTGGAGGGGGAAATGGTTTATTTAGTGATTAAAAATATCAAAATTAAACGCCTAAACCAAAAACTCGATTTTAAATATATCGGCCCGTATAAGGTCGTTAAGAGAATCCTAGAAAACAATTACCAGTTGAAACTTTTATTTAAGGTTAAACTTTATTTAATTTTTTATATTTCTTTACTTGAGTTAGTAGCGGATATTATTAGAGTATATACGGTATAAGATGACGTAGAGGAAAAAGGAAAGATATACGAGGTCGAAAAGATACTTGATATACGAAAAGAAAAAAGACTTACCCAGTATTTAATTAAATGGAAAAACTACCTAGATTCCGAGAATACCTAGGAGCTTATTAAAAACCTTATTAGCGCTTAATACCTGTTAAAGAACTTTTATCGATAACATTAGAGCTATTAAAGTTAAAAGTGTTTTAATTTACGTTGTTTAAGGACGGCCAGTTAGTTGTTTTAGGAATGGACCAGTTATTTAAGATAGGGACTTAAGTAGAGGATAACGTATCCGCCTTTAACTGTTCCTGCTTTTTTAATTTATTTATAAACTGAAGACCGTAATTGATAATTTTTACCCTTTAAACGTGAAAAAATCTTTTTTAGCAGTGAAAGCAAAGGAGATGATTAATAGTTTCGTTAATGTTACGCTATTTGCGTATAAGGTTTTTTTTTAGCTCTTATTAAAAGCGTAACAAGGTTTTTTCCGTTACAGCTTTCTTACGATCCAATCGATTTTTTTTTTCAATATGACGAAAAGAATTAATAGGAATACCGGACTTATTATAGCAACGATAATATGTAATGTATTCGTTATAATAATAAATCTCTTTTATTATTTAACATTTTTTTCTTTTTTCAAAATATAATATATACGGTATTACTTTAAAATTAAATTTGATAATATAAGTAGTTAAAGATTTAAAACTCTTTTTTTAATTCGGACGATTGTAAGGTTTACGATTAGTAATACGATTACCTATAATAAAGAATTGATTTATTAGGAGAGGAAAATCTTTAGGATAAAGATTTTAAAAGAGGGGAGATCGTATTATAACATAATAGAAAGGGGGTCTTGGAAACGGTTTTAGCAAACCGAAATAGGATTTAAGTAAATCGGGGTTACGTAATTTAAATCTCCTTTATAGATAAGATTTAATTAAATTTATATAGATTTAATACTTTATAAATTTATAAGGACGATAAGATCTATGAAAAATCCAGGTTTTTACGAAAAAAATATATATTCGTTATTTTATAATTTAAATAATACCAGCCTGTAATATAACTTAGTTACCTAAAATATTTTTGGTATTATTAGACGTAACTAAATTACCCTTATTACTTAGATTCCTGCGATACGACTGCCAACATAAACCGTATAACTTAGTTTAATAGTTAGTTAACTAACCTAGTCGTTATAATTTAAATATAGTAAAATTATAAAATATAACGATATTATATTCTGTTTATTATACTAATTATTAAAACTATATTATTTTAGTATATAAAAACATTATTTATTTTACTATTTATATTAAGAAGTAATTATAAAACATTAATACGGTCGTAATATCGAACATTATTATCCGGATATACGAAATATTAAGATTGTTATAGGAAATAATACTAATAAAAAACCCTTTTTATAAAGGTATTAAAATTTAAATGTAATAGTTAGTTTTATAAAAACGATGTTATCGATGTAATAATCTTCGTTTATTCCATTTCTACTCTTACTACATTAAAACGAGAGCATACTCGTACGTTATACGTTAAAGAAGGGATACCCTTTATGTTCCCATTCTATCTTTCTCCCCTTTACGTATTCCAACATAGTTCTCTAGAACCCTAACCCCGATAACTCCCCTTTAATTCAGCCACGCTCTTCTGAGATCTTTTGGTTTCCTTCTGCTGCACAGAAACGCCATCGCTTTGTTCACTTCCTTGGCCTTCCCTTAAGAAATCTTCTCTAACGTATAGCAGAGCTGAAAGAACGGCGCCGGGATTAAGCAGTAAGCTGACGATAGAGAAAGCGAACACGAGACCAGCACTAGTCAGAGGCTCCCAGCCGCCCTGTCGAGGACAGTACATAGCCTCGGTAGTCCTAGTGGCCCAGATGGCGCCAACAAACACAGCGAGAAGAAAATCCCACTGGAGAAAGAACTGAACCTCCGGCGCCATCATCATTGACTTCGACTTGGCTCTACCCAACGGGGTGACATGCATATTGTCGAACTTGGGTAGAAAGACTTCGGAGATGGAGACGTTGGGGTCTGAGGATTGGAGCACCCATCCGATGGCGACAAAGTGCATGAGCACACAGAAGACGGCGTATAGCGCATAGGTTGCCTTGATCCACGGAGCGTCGGCGTGTCTGGGCCGCGGCGTATTGTCAGTGTGGTTAGACGAGAGGTAGTTCGCTCCAGCAGCGACTAGGATATAGCAAAAGACACTCCCAAATTGATTCAATGCGATGAATGTCTGATGCTGAGCGGTTGTGGTTCCGGCTGGTGGAAAGTGAATCAAGATATATGGCCAGATGTAGGCGAGAATAGTCGCGGCTGGGATAGACACGGCGTAGTGGTAAGGCACACTCGCTGTGTCTATGATCTTGGTTTGCAAATTGCGGCTGTAGAAGTGTCGGACGAGATCATAATAGCAGTAGAGGCCCATGAACACTCCGGTACCAAACCACATCCAAACAAAAATGGCCAGGGGGGCCCAGCGCAGCATCGCCGGCTTCTCGCCCTGACGGAAACACTCGATAGTTGCCCAGGTCGCCAGAGCTTGGAGTGTGGGGTATAACACAACCGATGTCAGTTTGAGTGCTGGCATCTGAGTCACTGCGGGTACCCAGAAGCTGACGGGCATGGCAATGAGGTAGTCGACTGCCGCGACCCCTGTATAAATAGGATATCTGGGACTACCATCGCTGTATTCGCCACTCCACATAGTAAGGAAAAGCTGCCACATCCCGCCATTGATGCTTAAGACTCCTAGAAGAATAAAAAAGCCAAAAATGCTGAGAAAGTAGAATGTAGCCTTCGATGCGGCGATGTTTACGGTTTGGTTGGCCATTGTGATATCTCTACTCCAGCTACCGGGTTCTCCCGTTACAGTTCCGGTCTCATACAATAAAGGGAAGACTTCATGTGGACCATATAAATATCATCTTTGACCACATAAGTTTTTGACGGGATGGCTGCCACTGGACGGTCAGAGACTCTCGGAACTCAGCCTTGTTTTCGGACGACCGTTAGAAAAGGCCGCTGCGGTTTCCTTCCGGTCGGTGATGCCCTAGTTTAGACGCCTGCATCGACCGTCCAGAATGTGGAGGCGCTCGGGTGCTCGGCCGAGCACCCGAGCATGGCAAAGTACCGCCCACATCCGACGTGTAACCACGCTTTCGGACTTAAATTTTCGGCGTTTAATAGGGTATATCTTATTTATATGTGATGTTGTGTCCTCGCCGGTGGGCTCCTCGCGCTAAGCAAGTGGTTTGGTCTCCTGAGGTCTATTGACTCTGCCGGTTCCACGATACCTTCGACCCATTCAGTGTGCCCGTATCAAAGACATGGCCGACATCATTAGAGACTCCATGGCTGGCCAGGTACTCCGTATAGTGTCTGGCCGTTGCCTTTTCACTTACGCTGATGAACGAGAAGGCTTTGAAGCTCTTTCCTATGGAGAGACGGAGAGACTCCTCAGAAACAAGGCAGCGACAAGGACGGTTCAGCGAGCGACCCAGAAAAGGCCAAGGAGCCAGCGGTTTCGATTGTGGGTTGGTATAGTGATGACGATCCTGACAATCCATTGAATTGGTCAATGGCGAAGAAAAGCTTCGTCTTCGGGCAAATAACCTTCTTGACATTCTCTGGTGAGCACAGTCACGAATCTCTCATCAGCGATGACCGTTAGTTCGTGTTGCCTTTCTTTATGCTCATTCGTTATTCAGTGTATGTTGGGTCGTCCATTATCACCCCGGCAGCTCCATCTTTGATGGAAATCTATGGTATCTCGGTTCAGATGTCATCTCTGGCATTGTCTCTGTATGTCCTGGGATACGTAAGTCTGGCCACTCCCATACTCTAGCACTGGTGCTCCTGCTGACCATACCCTCAAAGGGGGTTGGGCCATTGTTCTTCAGCCCTATGTCCGAGATGCCAATTATGGGTCGGAATATTCCATATATGACTTCGTTCTTGATGTTTTTAATCACGACTATTCCGGCTGCAACCATCTCCAACTACAGGGGATTTCTCGCCTGCCGGTTTCTTCAAGGACTCATGGGCGGCCCCGTCTTAGCGACAGGGGGTGCTTCGGCTACTGATCTCTTTGGCTTCCATAAGGTTCCCTACGCACTGGCAGTTTGGAGCGCCGGAGCATTTGCCGGTCCAGCTTTAGGGCCTGTTCTCTCCGGTTTCGCAGTTAGCTACTCGACATGGCGATGGCCTATGTATGAGTTGCTCATCCTCGGTAGCTTTAGCTTCAGCGTACTCTTCTTCTGTCTGCCAGAGACAAACGCAGATAAGATACTTCTCCAGCGTGCGCGGCGGTTGCGCATTATCACAGGCAATCCAGCGCTTCGCTCCCAATCGGAGATCAAGCAGGGCGAGATGAATCTTCTCAGGACCATGGGCCAATACTTGACGACGCCCTTTAAAGTGTCGCTTCTGGACCCTTCCATCGCGTTCATCAATATTTATACGGCACTAACATACGGTATATATTACTCGTACTTCGAAGCTTTCCCACTTGTTTACCAGGAGATCTACGGATTCTCTATCGGCATTATGGGTGTTGTCTTCGTCTCGCTCCTGATAGCTTGCTTCATAGGCGCTGCTACCTATCTTACGCTGCATTACATGGTGTATGAACCGTACACCATTAAGAACGGCATCGGTATGCCGGAAGTGCGCCTGGTGCCTGGCCTGTACGCCGGCGCCGCGGCACCCATTGGAATATTGATTTTTGCATGGACTGCAAAGGACAATATCCATTGGATTGTTCCCATCATAGGTGTGATGGTCTACTCATCCAGCCAGTTCATCGTAAGCCGAACTTGAACACTTACACTTTGCTGTACACTCCACTGACTTAAGCAATCACAGATTGGCTGTGTTATCTTCATTTACTTGCCAACGAGTTACCCGAGATACGCAGCGAGCCTTTTCGCTGGAAACAGTAAGTGGTAACTGTCCTTTCCAATGCTAAATTGCCCTTGTTAACGACCTCTAACGAACAAAACCTTCACAGCTTTCCTCCGAAGTGCTCTGGCTTGCAGCGCCATCCATTTCGCCCAGCCCCTATTCCGCAACCTCGGCATCGGTCGGGGTTGCAGCGTTCTTGCCGGACTAACTGCCGCCTGCGCTTTCTTTTTCGTGGCACTTTGGTATTATGGACCGACGTTGAGAGCCCGAAGCAGGTTCGCCGAGACCTACTGAGACACAATTCACTGCTCTCATGATGGGGCGTACACAGAAGGGGGATATGTAGGCTCGAATAATAGCAAAGATGCATAGTGTTAAAAGTTCTGAGGATTTAGGCTCTGAACGACAACGGGCTTAAGGGCAAAAATAGAGCTGCCCTATTCGGGCTATATTTTATTTTGAGATTTGCTATTTGCGCAGTGAACCTTTCGCTATTTACGCAGTGATCCACAATTTACACCTGTCAGCCACCTGCCACAGCGCTGCCACCTGTCATATCAACTATTTGAAATTGCAATTGCAGCCACTAATCCATTGATTTTTTCAAATTGCTTCGCACAACAACAACAACAACACCACCACCACCACCACCACCAC